>CM069912.1:48484025-48673867 GCA_036172215.1 Camellia granthamiana | reverse complement strand
GACACAAATAACATGTATAATGAATAATTAGTTACATATTTTAATATTATCCTTTATGTAACTCCATCAAATTTATTAAAAAGTATATAAAATAAGATTTTAAGACTAATACAAATTTTGTTGAATAGGGTATTTTAATAATTTTTAAATTTTTTATGAAAAAATATACATAAAAGTAAGGAGATGATTTGACCTAAAAAATATAAAAAGATAATAAGTATATTATTTTAGGTTAACCCAAACAAAGTATAATTGAAGATAATATATTTTGTCTACTATTTGAGTTAATTTAGTAAAAAATAATAATAACATATCATTTTTATAAAATAAAATTGAGTTGAAATCAAATATTCGTATGAATAATTTTATTAATAGAAACTAGTTGTATTAAATTTAACTTGAGACAGAAAGAAAAAAAATTATACACTTGATTTTTTTAGTTGATAGAAATTTTTTTTTTTTTTTTTGACATAACATGTTAAAACAATAAAAATTGGACCAGGACTGAAAATGATAGGATATGTAATAATAAACGATTTGAATTAATGTTGAGGTAATTCTAATGTGAATCAGAAATGATATAATACGAACATGATCCAACACGAAATGACACGACACCCACTCCTAATTTCAATGATCTATTATTTTGGGGCACTCAGGTTAAAAGTCCATCTCTGAAATTCTTAGGCCAAAAGGCTGAAACATTTTTTTTTTTTTGGGTGCCAAAATGACGTTATTTGTTCAAAAGAATATCTACCTGTCTATTTATCTGTTCAAATGTCACTTATCTGTACACATGTCACTTATATGTGCAAATTATCTGTTCAAATGTCACTTATTTATACATGTGTTCAAATGTCTAACTATTTGTACATGTGTCACCTATCTGTTTAATTTATTGCCACTCACTATTGCCGCTAGCTACCACCACTGGCGATTTTTTCGACGCCAACGATTTTTCCAATAACTTTTCAATGGGTGTCCTTATTACAAAAAAAAAAAAAAAAAAAAAAAAAGAAGAAGAAGAAGAAGAAAAAAGTTTAAACTTTAGACTAAATGACATATGGCAGGAATAACCCATTATTTTTTAGGGGTACTTACGTGTAGGTCCTAATAAGTGGACTAATTATTTAACAGGTCTTATGAAAAAAAATTTGTTATAAAAAAAAGTCATTAATTGTCAATTTTTAGTGATCTGCAAAAAATTGTCACAAAAAAATTATTTTTAACGACAATTTTACCAAGACTTATTTTCAATAGGACTTGATGGGAATTGAGTCTAACTATTAAAACCTATTGGTAGTTTACCCTATTTTTATTTTTAAAGATCTTTTGTATGTATCATTATTAAAAAAATTAAATTTAAATAAGGACACTCAGGTGATAAGTTCAATTTTGAATTTAAGTTTCTCAAAGGTCCACACACTAAAATATAATGTCCACAAGGACAAGTTTCTACAAAATGATGAAAATACTCATTTATATAGATCTGTTGAAGTTGACGTTGTTTGTCCATTTCTTCAAACCATCTCTCTCTCTCTCTCTCTTTTCAAACCCTTTTTCTCTCTCTACCTCTACCTCTACCTCTACCTCTACCTCTCTCTCTACTTCTCTCTCTCTCTCTCTCTTCCAACCCTAGACTCGACGAAAACACCATTGTAGCCCAACTGCATTATCAGAGCGGCATCGATGGATGTCACGACCCGAACCCTGCCCTATAAGGATCGGCGAGGTGAGCGGCTAGTAATCCGAGATTACCAAAGGCCATTTTGTACAAATCAAATAATCGGAGCTAGCGGAAGCTTAATACATAATTAAAACAAATAGTCCATTGAGGTGTGAATGTATGTGAACAATCACATAATTACATTAATTTACCTACCCAGTAATACATACATAACATCATGTACAAAAATATTTATACACATATAAACATCAAAACTCTAACGTCATAAACATAAACTTGCCAAAGGCCATCTAGAATTAGCCTTAACTTGGAGGCACTAAAAACTCAAAAGGCTTCAAATGGTGGCTCGGCTAAAGGAATCCTTTTGGGTTTGTTCTTCGTGTCGCCCACCCACATATATATATATATATATACACACAGTGAGCTAAAATCCAATGAATAACATTAAAGTAAAGGAGTTAGTGAATGAATTCTGAATATATCATATTCGTAAAAAAATCATAACAAAACCATTCTCATATTTGAACATAATAATGGTACATCCAATAGAACATAACATATCTTCATCCGACTAGAGTAATCGTTCCGGATACCGATTCTCAACGTTAAGTGGTTAGCGAGATCTCGTAATCATAAATATATATGTCATGGACCCGTATTAACATGATGTCCCCCCATGACTTCGGATTTTCTTTGGATGCCATGGTAGATTCAAACTAGGACATTCGTTCACTTAGACAAATAATATTTCAAAAATCATAGCTCATCGAATAACATTTCGAACATAATTTATATGAACATATATTTACAATAACGTTACTCACAGTAATTGGTCAGATGATACACCTCGGCAGATCAACCTACATAATACACACAAAGACATACACATTGAAATACAACTTCAATCAGTACTTCATCTTTCTAATCCATTACTTAAGTTGGTTTCTAGTTTATTAATCTTCCATGAGGTTTAAATCATGTCTAGAAATGTTTAGAAGAAAATGAGAATGAAAATATAAACAAAAGATGTTTTTCAAAACACACTGAAAATTGGGTGATCGCTCGAGTGGTCCTTTCACAGCTTGAGCGGTGAATATGAGGTCACAATATTTTCAGTTTGTAAAAATAATTTCTGGTTGCCTTCAAAATGCGCTCGAGCAGTAACTTTACCGCTCGAGTGGTCTGTAATTTTCAGAATTTCGAATTTCATAAAAAATGGCTTCCAACTCATTTTCAAAACTTGAATTCATATATGTTTTAATCAAAACCTTGAAAACACCTTAGAAAACACAAATTCATATTTATTTATAAACCATTTGCTCATAACCTCATCAATTTAATAAAGAGTGAACCAAAATCTCCATGCGTGTACAATTTTTCAAACTTCTTTTTCTTTGAAAATCAAAACATGAAATTGAACATATAAATCCATGAACTTCTAAAACAGTAAGCAAATTATAAGCTTTCATGCATGCGATTCCAAAATTCAAATTAAAATGATGAACATAACATGACCTTCTCATCTTATAATTATAGCTCAATTTCTTCATCAGCTTGCTAATTTCCTTCTAATTTCATGAATATGATTCCTAACTCATCTTAATTTCAAGTGTAATGTGAAATCTTTACAAAATCTTTCATAAACATGCATTTAGCTTGTATTCTTACTCAAACCCAATTGTCAATTAAAAAGCCAAAATCTTAATGTTCCATAGAACATACATTTAAGAATCCCAACATCAATTTCCATGGAAAACTATTTTCAAATCTTAGGAGCCATGTAAGAAAACAAATTTATGAACATGAATTCTGATGATGCAATTCGTGATGGTAGAACGGGTCGGACTGATCCACGCTCTTCAAGCCTATGTCCGAATGACCAAACCCACCAGAAAACCTGCACAAGAGTTCAACGGGGAACGGGAAGTCCCCCAGCAAACCCTCCGACGAGCAAGTTAGAGAGAGAAGTGGAATATAGAGATGGAGTAGAGATAGAAAAGCTTAACCTTCTTCTTGTCGTCAACGTCTACTTATATCCTCTAGTAATCATTTCGTTGTCCTTTCCGACCTGTCATCTTGGCCAAAAGTCTATGTTGTAGCTTACCTTGTTCAGGGTGAGGGCGTGCTGTCCCGACGGAGAGGGGTTATCGCAATAAATGCTGTAAGGGGCTTCATTAATGGCGATGTGGCGTAGCAGTAACTTTGCAAATCTTTGTCTGCTGCTGTGGCTTGCCCTTCTCTTGCCATGTGTCTTGATGTCATTGGTTCTTATTGCTATGTGGGGTTTCAGCAGTGCTGGGCTTCATTAATTGGATTATGTATTGGGCCCTGAGTGGTGGGCTTGGGTTGTTCATAGTGGGCTGTAGCCTTTATGGACCTACCCATGTCAGTAGTCTCCTATTCCCAAGTCCAGCTTTAGTCCAACGAAGGGAATAATGAAGAAAATGAGGGTTATTAGAGACCGGCAGGATGGAGGCCCACCGATAGGAGCAACCGAGTGGATAGACAGACCATGAGGAGGGCCGACCGCAGAGGGTTGCCGAGTGGAGGGACCGACCATGAGGAGGGCCAACCATGAAGGGTGGCCGAGTGGAGTGACCGACCATGAGGAGGGCCGACTGCGAAGGGTGGTTGGGTGGAGGGAGCGACCATGAGGACGGCCGACCGCGAAGAGTGGTCGGGTGGTGTAGTGCGGGGCTCGAGAGGTGGTGGGGAACGTGCTGAAGTGAAGTGGAATAGACATGGAAGGGGAAAGGGGCAATGGATCGTAGGCGTACACGTGGCAGAATCTCACAGTGGGGGAGGTTAGGCGTTGGGCAATAAGTGAAACGATAGGTCATTATAGGGTGCTAAAAAGACGGTTTTGGCGGATTTTTTGAAAATTTTCAAACTGGCAAAATTTAATTGTGATCCTTGGAATACGGGCAAACCTTGGGCATTTGGTATTATCCATTTTACGTACCTTTTTGCAAACAACCAAAATATTCCAAGTGTAAACTCCTTCGTTGCTAGTGACACACCGTTGCGACACTTTGTGAATTTTCTTACGCCCGCATCCGAAGCCATTTGCAGACACACGATAGAAATGGCCCAGGAAGAAGCTAGAACCGCCAGGGTTGATCCATTTGGGGACGACGATGCGGTGGAGTTGGTGGAGCAGTACAGGACGGAGCGACAAGTGGAGAGCTTAGAGGAGCCGGGGGGACGAACTCGTTCGTTGACAATGATAGCGGCTCCAAAGCCAATCAGCCAGGCTGAACCAGATCACTGGCATACGAAGGCCGACAAGTCAACCGTCACCGCGGAGGAGTTGGAGGGTATGCGCAAAAAATACCAAGTTCCCGCAGAAATAGAGTTAATGTTACCAACACCAACGGAAAGGCCATCCGACGCCTGGCCGAGAGAGTTTGCCCTCTACGAGGAGGCATTGAAGGGAGGGTTGAGGTTGCCGCATCCGCAGGTAGTAGTGGATGTCTTAAATCGACTGGAAGTGGCGCTGGGCCAACTAATGCCCAATGCGTGGAAGATTGTACTGGCCTGTGCAAGTGCGCGACCGAGGGCGAACGAGGGGGAGGCTATGATGGTGGATGAGTTTTTTGCGTGCTACAAGGCTTCAGGCCAGCAAGAAACTTTGGGTCACTTTGCAGGCGGCGGCAGGAAGGGGTTTGGTGGCGTAGCTATCGTCATCAATTAAGGAGTAGAGGCCGCGGTGGTTCTTGGTGTCCGCAAACGGGAGAGTGGGGGTGCGCACGGTGTGGAGAGTGCCCACCAAGTCTATGGAGCCGAAGCTGGAGGCCACAGCGGAGGAGATGGTGAAAAAGGTGAAGGCATAGAGGGAGAAGGAGGGCGTCAAATGGGACGATCTCGTTCAGCCGTCAGCTTTGTTTGCCGCAGGATTGGGCCATCAGCCGACCAGTGGAGATCTGGCACCGGCGGAACTAGAGGCGAGAAGGAAAGCGCAGAAGGCGGAGGATCGGACCATTTTTGCCAAAGCCTAAAAGTTCAAGGAAACGCAGTTAGGCCCGCCACCAAAACCGGTCGCGAGGGAAAGAATCCGACCGCGCCCTAAGCCGCTGGGGGAAAAAGACTTAGGCAACTTTGAGCCACGACCGCCCCTAGTTGATTCGGTGAAGGAAAGGGCAAACAAGGAGTCAGAGGTTTTGAAGAAGAAGAAGAAGAATAAGAGGAGGGTTCCCCCTGAGGAGGCCTCAGATGTGCCCGGGTTGAAGAGGGTGAGGGTTGGGGGGGAGGCAACCCCAGAAAGGGTGGTTGTCCCAGACGTGCAAGGGGACAAAGGTCAAGGGGGCCAGGAGGAAAAAGAGCCCCTGAGTGCCGTGCCCAAGGTGCCAGTGGGAAGTGGGTCAGCTGGTCCTGAAGAGGGAGTGGAGCAGCAATCCAAGGGGGGTCCTGCGCTCCAAGGAGAGGGGGTCTGGCTGACGACTGCGATCTACCATGCTCGTGCAGTGTCTGGGCGACTAGAGGGAGAAGAAGGCCCAGCCAGGGCAGCTGCAGATCGCCTTGTGGGGGTAGTGGACGAAGCAGCCGTGCGCTAGGTGGCCAGGTTCAATGAGGCTAAGCTGCTAAGGGGGTTGTGCTCTGCCCAAATGGAGGTAACCACCTTAGCAGGGGCTCTGCTGAGAAAAGCGGCAGCTGCAAAGGCCAAGTTGGAGGAGGCGAAGGCCCAACTTGCAAGTTTCAAGAAGAAGAGTGCAGGCTGGAAGAAGGCTGCGCGAAGCGCATGTGCCAGGGGTTGGGAGGAGGCTGAGAAGGAGAAAAAGATAAGGGTGTTGGCGGTGGTGCAGAAGAATGTTGCCGATCGTGCCCACTCTGAGCTACGAGCCATCAAGTTGGAGCTGGAGGATGAACACCGCAAGGTGGTGTCGCTCGAGTTCCAGCTGGCTGGCGAGCAAAAGAAGGTGGAAGAGGCGCAGAAAGCCTGTACCATCGCCAACGAACGGTGGAATGAAGCGATGGTCAGCAACAAAGACTTCGTGCTCAGTCAATCAAAGAGAAAGAAGAGTTAGATCGCAAGATTGCTGAGTTGAAGCGAGACCTTGCAGACGAGCGTGCCAAGGTTGCGGCAGAAAAGGCAGCGCTGGAGAAGGAGTTGGCAGACGAGCGTGCCAAGGCGGTGGCAGAGAAGGTTAGGCTGGAAAAGGAGTTGGAGGAAGAAAAAACCAAAGCATTGTCTGAAAGGGCAGCATACCCTGACTTATGTATCGCAACAGTAGAGCAATTCAAGGGGTCTCCTGACTTCCAGATGGCGATTGATGCTGCGATCGCCAGTAACCTGGCAAGGGAGGCGTCTGGGGGGGCTGGCCCGTCGGGGGCGACCGCTTGGAGCAGAAATGAAGAAGAAATAATCCAGAGCTTCCAGCTATCGGACTTCTACAAACACGAGATGGCTGAGTTCTAGGACAGTGGCTGGAAGATGTTCAAATGCAAAGTAGAAGAGCTGTTCCCAGGCTTGGACTTCAGCAATGTGTGAATTGACGAAGACGACGTGGCCCAGACCCCCTTAGATGAAGGTGTTGAAGAAGAAGACCTCGTTTCCAGTGAGGAGGAATAATTGAAGTGAACAAAATTTGTACTTAGAGTTGTTTTTGTGTGTTTGTTTTGTTGTTTTGTTTTTTTTTTTTTTGTTTTTTTGAAGTGCTGTATTAAACTTATGTACAAGGTGTGAATGAATAAAATTATGAGCTATATTTGTGTTTGTCTGAAATGAATTGTTGAATTGCTATAATTATTGAATTGCTATAATTGTTGAATTGTTGTCTTCATTTTTGTGAGTCTGAAATGAATGAAGAATGGTTTGTTGAAATTAGGCTTGACTTGTAAGGAAAGAGGCTAACTTGTAAAAGTTGATAACTAAGAAAACAATTTGACTTGTAAAGGAGACATGTAAGAATGTCAAAAATGTGAAGTTTCAAATTACGCCCAAAAATATTTTGCAAGAGTGTTGAGAAATGATAGGTTGGTTTGGGAAATGCAAGTCAAAAAGTAAAAACGTAAAGAGTGTCGTAGGAACATGGACCTGGAATTTGACTAAGTATGGTTAGTATGCCACAACCATGAAGTTTACATGAATGTCGTTGACCGAGCTCTACATCCGTGCTCAGTTTGGGTGAAACTATGATTAACTGACCCTTCAAGTAATTCTATAGCTTCAAGTAACTCAGTCTGGCCGAGCTCTTCAGGCTTAGTCTGGCTGAGGCCTTAAGGAACTCAGGCTAGCTGAGCTCATCATGCTCAGTCTGGCTGAGGCTTGTTATGCTCAGTTTGGTTGAGGCTTGTTATGCTCAGTCTGGCCGAGGCTTGTTATGCTCAGTCTGGCTGAGGCTTGCTATGCTTAGTCTAGCTGAGGCTTGTCATGTTCAGTCTGGCTGAGGCTTGTCATGCTCGGTCTGGCCGATGCTTTTATGCTCAGTCTGGCTGAGGCTTGTTATGCTCAGTTTGGCTGAGGGTTGTCATGCTCAGTCTGGCTGAAGCTGCAACCAAAGTGTTATTTGAAAGATTACACGAATATTTGAGATATAAGCTTGTTGTCATTAAAGCGTAGCCCATTGGATCAAAAATTTACATCACATGAGAGGAGAATGAGAACAATAAAGTGTGCAGATTGTCAAAAGGAATATACAACAATTGGACAATACAAAAATACAACTTTTATTGAAAATAGCGCTTCAAATGCTTAGCGTTCCAAGGATGGGGGAGGTCTCGACCTTCCATGTCCTGAAGTCGGTAAGTGTCCGGACATGGTCTGGCTTTCACAACGTAAGGTCCCTCCCACTTGGTTGCCAATTTGCCCTCGGTCGAATTTTTCGTGGCAAGAGTTACTTCTCGCAAAACAAGGTCCCCCACGGCGAATTCCCTCGATCTAACTTTGCGATTGTAGTGTGTTCTCATTTTCTGTTAGTATGAGGCCCGTCTGACAGCGGTGGTATCTCGGAGTTTTTCGATCAGATCTAGGTCTGCCCAATGCAGCTCTTCAGTTAGTTCTGGATTTGGATGTAGAACCCTTAGGGTAGGCAGACCGATTTTCACTGGGATGACTGCCTCAGCGCCGTATGTTAAGCGAAAGGGGGTCTCCCCAGTGGGAGTTCGGGCAGTAGTGCGGTAGGCCCAAAGTACATTCGGTAATTCCTCAGCCCAGAGTCCCTTAGTAGCTTCCAGTTTAGTTTTGATGATCTTCAGAAGAGAATGGTTGGTGAACTCAACTTGGCCATTGGCTTGGGGATGGCCTGGAGAGAAGAAGCATGGCTGGATTTGGAGCTCTGCACAAAATTTCCTAAACTTGACATTGTCAAATTGTTTACCGTTGTCGGAGACGATGGCTTGAGGAATGCCAAATCTGCAGACGATCGACTGCCAGATGCATCTGGTTGTGTTCCGCTCGGTAATTGTGGCAAGGGGTTCTGCTTCCACCCATTTAGTGAAGTAATCGATGGCGACAATGGCGAATTTGGTTTGGCCTCGGCCAGTGGGCAATGAGCTGACCAGGTTGATTCCCCATTTGGCGAATGGGTAGGGGCTGCAGAGTGTGATCAATTCTGTAGGAGGAGCATAGGGGATGTTGGCAAAGCATTGGCACTTATCACATTTGAGCACGAAGTCTATCGCATCTTGATTGAGAGTGGGCCAGAAATAGCCAGTGCGAAGTATTTTGTGGGCTAGGGACCTGTCACCCAAATGATTAGCACATACATCCTCATGGATTTCTCTCATCACGTAAGTTTCCTGAGCAGGATTGAGGCATCTGAGGTATGGGCGTGAAAAGTCCCTCTTGTACAAAAGACCATCGACAAGAATGTAATTGGACGACCGGACTCTGACTTTGGCGGCTTGTTGTTTGTTATCTGGTAGTTCCCCCGTTGTCAAAAATAGAAAGATGTTGGACGCCCAGGGGATAGGTTCATTTTGGAGGAAGTGGACCACTTGCTGGTCAGGGGATATGGCAGGGTGGGTCAGGTATTCGAGGCGGACACCGTGGTTGACATCTGACTGGTCTGCAGAGGCTAATTGAGCCATCCCATCTGTCTTGGAGTTTTCCACCCGAGGGATGTGCTGGATATGGAAAGTATTGAGGAGACGAGCAAGGGGGAGTGCAAGATCCCTATAAGCCCGCATTGTGTCGTCTTTGGCATCGAATTCCCCCGTAATTTGTCCGACAATAAGCTGGGAGTCACTGAACACTCGGATGTGGCTGACACCAATGTCTCTGGCTAGATGGAGACCTGCTATCAATGCCTCATACTCGGCCTCATTATTGCTTACATCGAACAGGAAGCTGTAGACACCCCATTTTTGACCGTCCCCAAGACTTGGACGTCGCCGTTTGAACACTTGGTGATCATCCATGATTGTGTTCGTTTTGAGTTCCCAGAGGTCTCGGCTCCGCGCCCTGCCTCAGGATCTCTCAACTCGATTGTTTTGTGTTTGGTTTTGCACCAAACACTTGTGCTTTTGCTTTGGAGGGCAGGGAATGGCTTGTTGGCCATCCCCACACCTCACCGGCATTCCCCTTTCCTCACCGGCCATTCATTTATGCCACCGGCCTTGGTTTCTTGTTACCAATGGCCGGTCGGCACTTTATATGGTCGACCAGCACTTTGTTTGGCCGGTGACCTCTTTTGCTGGCCGGTATGCCCCTTTTGCACCCTTCAGGCATGGTGCATGCCAGCTATACCAGCTGGAATGCACCAGCACTCTCCCCCGTGCATAATGTGGCTGCTTTGGGCCTTTGCACCCCTTTTCCTTCTAGAAGGTTGAACTTTTTGGTCAAGCTTCTTGAGGAAGCTTGACCCTTTGTCATGGCTTCCTCAAGAAGCCTTGACCTTCTTGCCCCCTTTGCCCCTTTCTTATTTAGCTTCTTCGAGAAGCTTCAAGCTTTTGCATTGCCTATATAAGAGCTTCTCCTTCTCCATTGTTGACGGTTGTTGATATTGAACAAAAAACCAGAGCTTATACATATATATATCATAAACTCTCTCTCTATATATTTCCCTCTCTCTCATCCCTTGTGTGTGTTTGGAAGCCTAAAAGGTGTGTTTTGACCTTAGTTTTGCACCAAGACACACACCATTACACCATACTTCGAACTTGAGAGGCTTTGAGGGTTTGTTTTTGAGTTTTTGGACTGGTTTTGATCAGAAGAAGGTGGCTGATCTTGCTGTTCTTCAAAGGTAACATTCCTACTTTAAATTCCCCAATCTTGCACTAGATTTTTGCCTATCTTGCTTGCTGTTTTAGGCTTTGTGTATAACTAAAAAAAGTCTTGTATTTGCATGCTTAAGATACTTCATTAAGGTTGTTTTGTGGTTTGGGGTCGAACTCTCCCTCTTAGGCCTTGTTTGGCCCTTTTGGTGCTCTCTTTGTTAAGCTTTGATTACTATTGTGTACTAGCCTTCTCACCACTGAAATCCAGTGGATTTTCAGTGGTGAAGAAGAGGTTTTGGGGTCTTGCTTAGGGGAGGGACACCCCTCTCCCTTGGTCTCTCTTTTGTTTGCATATTTGGCTCAATATGGTAGCATGCATGCATATTTGGCTCAATATGGTAGCATGCATGCCTAGTCTTGTTGCAGAATGCTGGAGCTACATATCAACGGGCCGCGACCATGATATTACATGACATGATCCACAAAGAGTTTGAGGTGTACGTGGATGACATGATTGTCAAGTCCAAAGAAAGAGAGGGCCACTACACCGCCTTGCAAAAGTTCTTTCAAAGGATTAGAGAATTTCGGTTGCGGCTGAATCCTTAGAAGTGTACGTTTGGTGTTGCAGCGGGAAAAATGCTGGGGTTTCTGATTACACAAAGGGGCATCGAAGTCGACCCTTCCAAAATCAAGGCCATCTTAGAAATGCCACCACCAAAGACTGAAAAGGAGGTGCGAGGCTTTCTGGGTAAAGTGCAATTCATAAGACGGTTTATCTCAAGATTAACCTTGACTTGTGAACCACTTTTTGGTCTCCTGAAGAAAGGAAAGAAATTCCAATGGGACGGCCGATGCCAAGCTACTTTCAAACAGATCAAAGAATACTTACAGAACCCACCCGTTTTGTCACCGCCAGAGCCGGGAAAACCGTTGATATTGTATCTTTCAGTAACTGAGACCACAATGGGCTGTATGCTCATGCAAGAATTAGAGGACAAAGTGGAGAGAGCCATCTACTATCTGAGCAAGAAGATGCTAGAGTATGAGACTCGTTACACACCGTTGGAGAAGGCTTGCTTAGCCTTGGTATAGGCTACTAGGAAGCTGCGGCACTACCTGTTAGCTCACTCCGTAATGTTGGTTTCACGGCTGGATCCCATCAAATATCTTTTCGAGAAACCAGCACTTACGGGTAGGCTAGCTCGTTGGTTGCTGTTGCTCTCCGAATTCGACCTGAAATATGTGACACGCAAGTCAGTCAAGGGAAGAGCAGTAGCAGAATTCTTAGCTGATCATCCAGTGAAAGGGGGTGAAGCAGTTGAGTACTTATTCCCAGATGAAGTCATTTTGCACATCGACGACGAGTTTTGGACGATGTACTTTGACGGAGCATCAAACCAATGCGAGTATGGGATAGGAGTGCTGCTGATAGCACCCGACAATTCCCATATCCCTCTAGCCTTCAAACTCCGGTTCAAAGTCTCAAACAACAAAGCAGAATATGAGGCATGCATTGCCGGTCTAGAGGCAGCCCTAGAACTAGGGGCAAAACGGTTACACATCATCGGAGACTCGAACCTTGTTGTGTCTCAAGCAAAAGGAGACTGGAAAGTCAAAGAAGAAAAGATGATAATATACCACCAGGCCTTGGACTTGTTAATCCCTCGGTTTGAGAAACTAAACTTTGCTCATCTACTAAGAGAGAACAACAGGTTCGCAGATTCTTTAGCAACTCTGTCTTCCATGATAGACATCCCGTTCGGAGTTCGGATGCGTCCAGTCATTATTGACCAAAAATTTGCGCCAGCCTATGAGTCGATAGTTACTATAGATGAGGTTCAAGATGAGAACCCCTGGTATTACGGTATTTGGAATTTCTTGGAGAAGGAAGCGTATCCACCAAGGGCAAATGCCAAAGATAAAAGGGCAATCAGAAGAATGGTCGTTCAGTTCATCATCTGTGGGGGTAAGCTGTATAAGAGAGGCCATCTGGGAATGCACAAGCTGTGCGTAGAAGCTGAAGAATCGAAGTGCCTAATGGAGGCCATCCATGGGGGAGAATGTGGCGCACATATGAATGGGGTGATGTTAGCCCGGAAGATCCTCAGACAGGGTTACTACTGGTCCACCATGGAGGAGGATTGTATCGGCTTTGTTCGGCGATGCCACAAATGTCAGATCCATACAAATCGCATGAACATCCCGCCGTCAAAGCTATACAATATGACTTCGCCATGGCTATTTTCAGTTTGGGGAATTGATGTGATCGGGGCTGTCACTCCGAAGGGGTCGAATGGGCATGAGTTCATCTTGGTCGCAATAGATTATTTCACAAAGTGGGTTGAGGCCTAATCTTATGCGGTGTTGAAGGCTTCGCATGTTGCGAAATTCATCAGAAACAACATCATCTGTCGTTATGGGGTCCCAAACGAGGTCATTTCAGATAATGGTTCCCACTTCAAGAAGGAAGTGATTGATTTGTTGGAGAAGTACAATGTGGCTTTTCATAAGTCATCCACATATCGGCCGCAAACCAATGGAGCGGTTGAGGCCGCCAACAAGAATATCAAACACATACTGCAGAAGATGGTAGAAACCTATCGAGACTGGCTAGATAAGCTGCCGTTTGCTCTGTGGGGCTACCGAACTTTAATTAGAACTTCTACCGGGGCGACTTCATATTCATTGGTTTATGGGATAGAGGCCGTTCTACCTATCGAGATCGAGTTTCCATCTTTGCGAGTACTAGCCGAGTGTCAGATAGCCGAAGCAGATTGGCAGCAAAGCAGATTTGAGAAACTCATGCACTTTGACGAGAGAAGACTGAAATCACTGTACCATGCTCTCAACCATAAACTTTTCCCCGATCAACTTTGTCCATTTGATCGTCTCGGTCACCTCTGTTTATTCAGCATTCAAGAGTTCAATTGTAATCTCCGGTGCAATGCTATTCAAACTGGGGGCAACTTTCCGTTGCTATGCAGTGCCACGGTACTTTTCAGACTAGGGGCAACTTTCCAGTTGCTAGAATTCGGGATTGTGCGTCTCAGTGACAGATTTCAGACATGTCCAGTTCTGGTCCATTTTGAAAATGGTTTTGAAAAGTTTTAATAAAAGTTGACTTTGTTCAAATTAATCTTTTTACAACCTAGACCATTTTTGGACCAAGGCGGAAAATTTTCAGTACCATAACCTTCAATTTCATTGATTTCAATACAAAGTTCTCCTGCTCTTGCATACAAATTGAAGTTGTTTTTTATCACATTCATAAGGAAAGCTTGAAAGTACTAATAAAGCAATAAATCCGGGGCATAGATAAGTCAGGTGTTCCTACGCTCCCTCCCAGAGTTGGTCGAAGCCTCTGATGCCAAGCTGGGCCCGACCTGTGCCTCTTCATTAAGCCAATCCAAGCACTCATCAGACAAAGTGCAACTGAAAATGGGGGCGGGGGCCAAGAGCTCTCTATTCCTCCACGATGTGGCATACCGAGTAAGCTGTGTGCCTCGGATCGGGAAGGCAGCTAGATACTCTATCCCCTCTGACGGACAAGTCTGATCATGGCCGAACTGACGCCGGATCTGAAATGGAAAGTAGAAGACGCAGTGTGTCATGCCAATCAATTGAATCCCAGGTTGACGGGTCATGCTGTAACCCATTGCCGGTAGGTTGAGCCAAGGGCACCACCAAGCAATACGGTCTGCGGACAAGCAGCACATCCAATCAAACCACCATCTCTCGTCAAGGGCATTGACTAGACGTTGCCGGAAGAAGTAGTTGTGAGCTGAATATGCTGAGCAAGAATCCACAACCTGCAACTTGTCCATGAACCACACTTGGAAAGGGATGAAAAATGAGAGAATAAAGAATAGAGAGATGTACGATGAGAGAAAAGTGAGAAAAGGGTTTTGTGAGAAAAACCGAGTCTGAGGGCCGAGTGATGTGAGTAATATATATGTGAGATCGGGCGGGAAACTTTACTTGCAGTAGTAGTGGACTCCCCGCAAACCTGGTCGCCTCTCGGCGATAAAAGGCATCCAAGCCCATCAATGTCTCAGCCAATATCATAGCGATGCAGCTCTTGCCCTCCGCCAAGCCTTGGGCAACCTCGATCAACTGGACACTAGATCCTCCGGGGCCTGAGGCCAGCAAAAAGTAAGATAGCATGCACAAACAAAGGGCATGTCGTCGAAAGCCTTGCCAGTGATGGTCGCCGTGGCTACCAGCATCAGAAAACCAGCAAATCAAACTCGGAATATCCAGCATTCCATCACAAATCAAAGATCGAGCGTCGTGCATGGTCAACCCACACATCCGCCTTAGGGCTTGGGCGTGGCCAAAACGGAGCTGAGGAAAGACTTCTTCATTACGCTCAGATTCCATCAGAGCTTGGAAATCTTCGAAAGTAGGACATACTTCTTGCCCGCCAAAGCTGAAGACATGTGTTACCGGATTCCAAAACCTTGTTGCAGCATGAAGAAATGGAAAGTTCAGCAGGGTACGACTCAGAGTGAATAGTGCATTTATGTCAAAACCCTGGAAACTCAGCTTTTCCGAGCCATCCAAGCTGGCGATCCAAGCTGTGAGATTTTGGGCAAGAAACTCTTCCATTTGGAGCAAATCAGTGTTGAATTGAGAAAAACTACGAAGCTGAGGCCTTTTGTAGGGGATAAGGTTGAGTGGAGGACAGGTGTCAGCATTCTGGTGATTCCTCCATTTATGGCCGGTCGGCCAAATATAGTGCTGACCGGCCACCACTTTTGGCCGATTAACTAGAGATTCTGGCTGGTGGCCATTTCTTGAGGCCGATGGCTTTCCCCTGTGGCCGGTGGCAGTCCTTCTTGCTCCTTGAGCTGTTTACATGTTGAATATGCTAAGAATTTGGGGACTAGCACCACTTCCGATGCCCTCCGATGACGATCTTTGCGGCGTCACGCCCATTTGCTTATCGAGTTGTTGTAGATTTGCTTATCGAGTTGTATGTCACCCTCTTCAAGTCTTTAATTTGCTTACCAAGTTGTACTCACGCTTGGTTGGTTATATCGAGTATCTCTGTTTTGCTTATCGAGTTGTAAATTGGTTCACTACCTGATTATTACAACGCGAATGCTCTATTTTCAAACGAATTTCATTCACACTGTTATGGGATGTCACGCGATGCAATGCATAGAAAGCACAAATGTAACACCTTTTGAACAAAATAGCTGTTTCGTTTCCCTCATGTGCTTTGCAAAAATACACACTTTTGAAAAAGTAAAACCTGCCTGAGGCAGTGCAATGTGCTTAAACTACCAGTAAAAAAGGAAAGTAAAGCAAAAGGAGAGTAGGGCGGCAGAGTATTGGAATTGATGCCGGTAACCTCCCCCTTGCGGTTGATGCACCTCCTGCGCCCTTGTTCGGGTCGGTTATATGGTTTGGTACCTTCCTTTTTGTATCTTGTGAATCCCACGAATCGCTTCAATTATACTGTGTTACAGTGCTTTGCATTTCGATTTCATGAATAACATGTCTTTACCATGCTTCAAGTTGAATCTACCCCTTCAAGTTTCTATACACATTGCTTGCATGCATGCATTGCTTTACTTACATGTGTTCAATTTCAAGTTTCTATACACATTGCGTGCATATGTGCATTGCTTTACTTACATGTGTTCAATTTCAAGTTTCTATACACATTGCTGGCATGCGTGCATTGCTTTACTTACATGTGTTCAATTTCAAGTTTCTATACACATTGCGTGCATATGTGCATTGCTTTACTTACATGTGTTCAATTTCAAGTTTCTATACACATTGCATGCGTTGTCGCGTTATGCTTTACTTACATGTGTTCAATTTCAAGTTTCTATACACATTGCTGGCATGTGTGCATTGCTTTACTTACATGTGTTCAATTTCAAGTTTCTATACACATTGCGTGCATATGTGCATTGCTTTACTTACATGTGTTCAATTTCAATTTTCTATACACATTGCTTGCATACGTGCATTGCTTTACTTACATGTGTCCAAGTTCATTTTATACACATTGTATACGTTGTCACGTATATTTTACTTACATGTGTTTGTGCCTTCACAGCTTTATTATGCGTCCCACTTGGTTTGCGTTGCCACGCACTTTCAATTGCATTGATATGCATATTGCTAACGGCATCGTACCTGTTAAGTTGCTTTCTTTGCAGGCACGATATTGTATGTACGGTTCATTTGAGGCTGGTCCAACCAGACGAACCACACAAGTATTGTATCCTCCGAGTGAGACGTATCGAGAATGGCGTAATTCTTTTACATCCTTTCTGCATCATAGTGTAGTTTGGTATATGCTAGCTTAAAACTGTTGCATTGTATATGCTTCATTACAGCTTACTCTGCATGATTGTAAGCTATGCTCGGTTTCTTGCATTGTCTCGCATTTTGCCCCAGCCTTTGGGCGCATATCTTATCTGTACCTTGCATGTTTGTCTAAGTCTTCGACCTTGTCAAAAATGGGTCGTCTCTGGGCTTTGACATTCACTCCCGTCATCGTTATGACTTTCGAGTTCTGTCAAAGAGGGGCAACTGTAGACACCCCATTTTTGACCATCCTCAAGACTTGGACATCGCCGTTTGAACACTCGGTGATCATCTATGTTTGTGTTCGTTTTGAGTTTCCGGAGGTCTCGGCTCCACGCCCTGCCTCAGGATCTCTCAACTCGATTGTTTTGTGTTTGGTTTTGCACCAAACACTTGTGCTTTTGCTTTGGAGGGCAGGGAATGGCTTGTTGGCCATCCCCACACCTCACCGGCCTTTCCCTTTCCTCACCGGCCATTCATTTATGCCACCGGCCTTGGTTTTTTGTTACCAATGGCCGGTCGGCACTTTATATGGTCGACCGGCACTTTGTTTTGCCAGTGACCTCTTTTGCTAGCCGGTATGCCCCTTTTGCACCCTTCAGGCATGGTGCATGCCAGCTGTGCTAGCTGGAATGCACTAGCACTCTCCCCTGTGCATAAAATGGCTGCTTTGGGCCTTTGCACCCCTTTTCCTTCTAGAAGGTTGAACCCTTTGGTCAAGCTTCTTGAGGAAGCTTGACCCTTTGTCATGGCTTCCTCAAGAAGCCTTGACCTTCTTGCCCTCTTTGCCCCTTTCTTATTTAGCTTCTTTGAGAAGCTTCAAGCTTTTGCATTGCCTATATAAGAGCTTCTCCTCCTCCATTGTTGAGGGTTGTTGATATTGAACAAAAAACCAGAGCTTATACATATATATATCTGTCATAAACTCTCTCTCTATATATATTTCTCTCTCTCTCATCCCTTGTGTGTGTTTGGAAGCCTAAAAGGTGTGTTTTGACCTTAGTTTTGCACCAAGACACACACCATTACACCATACTTCAAACTTGAGAGGCTTTGAGGGTTTGTTTTTGAGTTTTTGGACTGGTTTTGATTAGAAGAAGGTGGCTGATCTTGCTGTTCTTCAAGGGTAACATTCCTACTTTAAATTCCCCAATCTTGCACTAGATTTTTGCCTATCTTGCTTGTTGTTTTAGGCTTTGTGTATAACTGAAAAAAGTCTTATATTTGCATGCTTAAGATACTTCATTAAGGTTGTTTTGTGGTTTGGGGTCGAACTCTCCCTCTTAGGCCTTGTTTGGCCTTTTTTGGTGCTTTCTTTGTTAAGCTTTGATTACTATTGTGTACTAGCCTTCTCACCACTGAAATCTAGTGGATTTTCAGTGGTAAAGAAGAGGTTTTGGGGTCTTGCTTAGGGGAGGGACACCCCTTCCTTTGGTCTCTCTTTTGTTTGCATATTTGGCTCAATATGGTAGCATGCATGCCTAGTCTTGTTTGGCTTTATTTCAGAGCTTAGTTGGTGCTCATTTAGCATGTATTGTCTCTTTCTTATGTTGGTTTTTTGGCCTTTTGCATGTATAATACACTTGCTTTGAAATCCCATCATTTGGCTTAAAGTGTATCATGTTGTAGCATATCATTTTAGCATGATTTTGGTTTGGTCCTAAGGAGGTTTTGGCATTATTTCTCCATACTTAAGGTCTGTTGATCACTGTTTTGGTCGTGCTTGACATGTTTGATATGGTTGCTATGCATTTTGGCATGTGAGCCCTAAGTGTGTGAGTCATAAACATGCCTTAGTTAGTCTATTTCAATGAGTTGGGGTCATTTGCCATGTCATTTCAGTCCCCAAACCATGCTTGTATGCTTGCATTCATCACCTCTTTCATTCTTTGAAGATGTGTCATTTTATGCCTTGAAATGAACATTGTGCGTACCTAAGTGTTTAAGCCTTCGGGGCTGTCATATCAGTGGGTTTTAGGACTCATTTTAGTGCACTCAAACTCTGTTTTTGGCTGTGTGGCTCATGCCATGTTTGCTTGGGGTAGTGGTAGTAGAATACTCCTTTGTTATGCCTTAATCTTGGGCCTATTGGTGTGTATGTGTACATGGGCGTTTGTTCATCATTTTAAACATTTTTTTTGTCACTGTTTTGGGGTGGGCTGAGATTTGCCCCTTTGCATTGCATGATCATGTTGCATTGCTTTGATTACATGTTTGCCTAGCATCATAATTGCATGCTTGCATATTGTTAGCTAGTTACATTTCATGTCATAGTTTGCATGATGAGTCACATAGCATTACATCTTGTAGGTTTGGCACATTGCATTACTCATGTTGCATCTTTGAGCCAAGTTTGTATACATGCATTGCATTGTTTAGTTTGGGGTGTCAAGCCAAACTTGGGGGGTGAGGAGTGTTTGTACTTCAAGTGACAAAACACGCCTCAACTCTTGGTCGCCAATCCCCTTGACCCCAATATGATGGGATATTGGCATTCATCCTTTTTTTGATTGCATGCATTCTCATATTAAGTCGCAAACTTGGCTTATTAGGCCATCATGCATAATTGATGGCTCGAGAGTCGAAGGTCATGCTCCCTTGAGTCTATTGCATGATAGGGAGTGTGGCCATGCATACACTTGCCTAAAAATTCCATGCCATACACTGCTTGCCCTCTGCTGCTGTCAACTGCAGGTTCTGCAGGAAGTTTTGGCCGGTCGGCTAGATACAGTGCCGACCGGCCAGCAATGTGTGGCCGATAGATTGAAAGGCAGCCGGTGGTCATTTCCCATGGTCGGTGGTCATCCCTACTAGCCGATGGTGTTCTACAGCCTACAGAGAGGATACCCTTGGGCTTTGGCAGTCCTTAGAGGAGCAGGGCAGTGTAAACAAAGGCAACAGTGC
Organism: Camellia granthamiana; assembly: GCA_036172215.1. Classification (NCBI taxonomy): domain Eukaryota; kingdom Viridiplantae; phylum Streptophyta; class Magnoliopsida; order Ericales; family Theaceae; genus Camellia; species Camellia granthamiana. The sequence goes on along the minus strand of CM069912.1, from coordinate 48,653,790 downwards.
TATGGCAGCGAGTTTCCGGGCGAGACGAGTCAAGCGTGCATCATCCAAACATTTTGAAGACGGGGCTGTGGCCATTTTAATTCTACATTTAATTCGTTAATTAAATAGGAATTCTGTAATAATTAATTAAGTAGCTAGTTATTCATTCGATTATGTAATATTTATTCGGACCCTATAGGCGAGGGCAATTGTGTAATAAGTGTGTGTGAGTGCGTGTATGTCTTCCACCCCCACGTCTTTCTTCCCTTTTATTTACCAGCTTATGATGGTTAGATTATGGCATGTTTCAATTAGCATACTTATGCTTGCATGTTTGCATCATTCATCTGTATTGCATGCATCGGGCTCGGTGCATCATTCTAACTGCATTTGTATTTCAATTCCAAATTGAATACTTGTTAGTTATAGCATTTCACATGTCATTGTAGATTAGCCGAGCCTGCCTAGATTGCATCTTTACATGTGTTGCATTAGCCATTTTTAATATGAACTAGGATCATGCATATGATTACTAACTAGTTTCTGTTTTGGCTTGGAGTACTCAGTAAGCATTTATGTTTTAGCATCCTTGCATGAGTGTGAGTGTTGCCATGACAGCATGATTACCATGAGGCTAATTGCTTATGTGATATAACTGCTTGAATGCCTGTGGATGGAGGTTGAATTACCTAAATTGGAATAATGCATTAAAACTGTGAGTTTTAAGCCCACTAGATAGTGGCAAAACCATCTTTTCTAAAGCCCACTTGAGGGTGGCAAAACCTGCATTTTAGCTTACTTGTGAGTAGCAAACCATTTTCAAAACAAACATGTAATGTTTTGTTCCAATTTAGGCGATTTGGTCTATACTTGTTTGCTGTGCGCATAACGTAGTAAATCTAGACTAATAACCGGAATAAGAGCATATAATGTTTTCAAAACAAGATATCACGGTTAGTAGAGGCCGATCTTTTATCGGGCGAGAGGGGGTGCTCATAGCTAACCTTCCCCAATCGTACCCAAGTTCCCAAGCCGAGGCAACTTTGGTGATGACGAACATGTGGCCTTTGGCACCGAGTCAGGGTTTCCTAAATTCCCCCAAAATAAAATATTTAGGTGGCGACTCTGTATCTGGCAAAGCAGTCCATGTTTGGCACTTCTTTTCTAAAAATCTGTTTTTCTCAAAACGATTTGCCGGATTTGAACTCTTTGGTTCAAGATTAAGAGCAGTGACAATTCGAGTCCTGAACCGCAAAAACGAACAGAACGGAGGTCCATCCCCCCGGGGAGTTCGGGGATGTCTACAGAAGCAGAGAGCACATTTGAAATAACCACCATCAGGGGCGGTGAGGATGAGACTAGCCCCACTACCTTCTTTGTGAGATGATTTGTCGACGTTGAGGGTCCAAGAGTGTGGGTCTTCTAGCTCGGTAGGGGTTGGTAGGGGTGGAGGAGTTGTGGTTGGGGTAAGGTTAGTGAATTCCAGGATGAAGTCAGCAATAGCCTGTCCCTTAATTGCTGTCTGAGGCCGGTAGAAGATATCAAACTGACTGAGTTCGATCGACCATTGCATAAGCCTGCCGGAAAGCTCTGGTTGTTGCATTATCTTCTTTAACGGTTGGTCAGTGAGGACCACTATGGCATGAGCTTGGAAGTAAGGGCGGAGTCATCTGGAGGCGGTGACCAAGGCCAAGAACATTTTTTTTAACAATGGGTAGTTCTGTTCCGCCCCCGAAGAGCCCGACTGATGTAGTAGACCAGTCGCTGGACAGATCTGTCTTCCCTGACGAGTGCTGCACTGACTGCAGTGTGTGACACAGCTAGATAGAGGAAGAGGGGTTCACCCGTGATGGCTTGAAAAAGTATGAGGGGTTAGTCATGCACTGTTTCAATTGTTAAAAGGCCTCTTCAGACTCTATCGTCCACTCAAAAGTTTTTCGAAGGACTATGAAGAAGGGGAGGCACTTATCCATTGCTCGGGAAATGAAGTAGTTGAGGGCGGCCACTCGGCTAGTAAGCCTCTGAACCTCCTTGACCGTTCTGAGTGATTGCATTTCGATTAAGGCCTTGATCTTTTCGGGGTTAGCCTCGATGCCCCGCTAACAGACCATGAACCCCAAAAACTTCCCAGATCCTACGCCAAAGGCACATTTTTCCGGATTGAGCTTCATCTGGTACTTTCATAGGGTGGCGAAGGTTTCTCGCAGGTCGGCCAGATGATCGATGGAGAGCTTGCTCTTGACCAGCATGTCATCGACATATACTTCCATGTTCCGGCCTATCTGATGATGGAAGACGGCATTGACCAACCGTTGGTAAGTGGCCCCGGCATTCTTCAACCCAAATGGCATCACACGGTAATGGTAAGTGCCTTGGTCGGTGATGAAGGAGGTGTGTTCCTGGTCAGATGGGTGCATCAAGATTTGGTTGTATCCGGAGAAGGCATCCATGAAACTGAGCATTTGATGACCAGCCGTGGCGTCAACCAGCAAATCTATGCGAGGGAGAGGGTAGCTGTCCTTGGGGCAAGCTCGGTTGAGGTCATAGTAATCGACACAGAGTCGCCATTTACCATTGTTTTTATGAACCAGAACCACATTCGATAGCCATCTGGGGTAGTCCACAGTAGTGATAAATTGTGCCTCAAGGAGTTTGTCTACTTCAGAAGCAATAAGGTTATTGCGTTCTGAGTGAAAAATGCACTACTTCTGGCAGATAGGTCGGAAATGGGGCTCAACACTGAGATGGTGGCTGATGAAGGAAGGATCAATACCCGGCATATCGGAGTGAGTCTAGGCAAACACGTCATTGTGTTCAACCAGGAGGGTAGTGAGGTCGGCCTTGGCTTGGGGAGATAGTTGGCTGCCGATCTTGGCGGTTTTGGCCGGGTTGGTGGGGTCGACGAGGACTTCGACAAGCTCCTCCACTGGTTCCCCTCTTACCAGCTCGTCTTCATCTCTGACATCGAGTCCTTCAATGATCATAGCCTCCTTCAGCTTGACTTCTTTAAGTGAGGCAACATAACATTCTCTGGCCACAGTCTACTCTCCCCTCACTGTTCTGACCCCAAGATCGGTGGGGAACTTGATGGCAAGGTGATAAGTGGATGTGATAGCTTGGAAAGCATTCAGGGCAATGCGGGCAAGGATGATGTTGTAGGCAGAGGGGCAGTCAACAATAAGGAAGGTGAGCAACTTTGTGGTCTTCCGCGGGTACTCGCCAATTGTGATAGGAAGATCGATGGAGCCGATGGAGGTCACCCGATCGCCAGTGAAACCGACCAAAGGGGTTTGGAGGGGAGACAAACTTTCTTCCCCAATCTTGAGCTGGAGGAAGCAATTGAGGAAGATGATGTCTAAAGAACTGTCGTTGTCAACGAGAACCCGTCTGACCTTGTAATTGGAGAGGGAGGGCAGAAATGACGAAAGGGTCGTCATGAAGATAACAAATGCCTGTGCGGTCAGCGTCTATAAAGGTGATGGGCTCGGCCCACTGCCTGGGGTGTTTGGAGGGTCGGTCCAACGTGGCAACTTCTTTGTCTGAGCCTTACCTTATTTTCCTGAGTTCTGCCCGCTGAGCCGAGCGGGATGGTCCTTCACACGCAAGCCGGCCGGAAATAACTCTGATTTCTCCAATAGATGGGGCAAGATTACCTTGTGCCCGAGGTTGTTGTGGAGGGCGATCATGGCCTTGGTTAGGTTGGGCTGGCTGCCGGGGAGGGGTGCGCCAGCGGTTATTTCTGATGGGCTCAGTCCTTTGTCTCTGTTGAGGACGTGTATCCGTGAACCGGCTAAGACGTCCCTGACGTATTAAGGTCTCAACCTGATCTTTGAGGTTAACACACTCATCGGTATTATGGCCGTGGTCTTGGTGAAAACGGTAATATTTGGACTGGTCTTTCCGATTGGAGGGGGTTCGTGATGGTTGGGGCCATTTGAGGGGGTAATCCCGCTGGATTTGATTGAGGACTTGTTCCATGGAGGAATTAAGGGGTGTACCACTCGAACCGACCGGGCGGTCGGGCTGGTGCCGACCGGTCGGCTCGGGGGGGTCGGTCAGTATAATACGGTGTTTAGTTATTGTACTGGGTGTTTCTGGCTTCTGAATCTTTTCGCTTTTCTCGGGAGGGCGGGTTTTTTGTTGTAGGGTCTTGGCGAGCGGCTAAAGAATCTTCTGCGTTCATGTATTTTTGGGCTTTGGAGAGTAAGGCCGTCATGGAAATGGGGTGGTTTTTTAGAGGGAGAAAAGGAAATCAGATGACTGTAGGGCGGCCATGAAAGCTGTAAGGATGACCTTGTCATCATTTTCCGCTACCTACAAGGTTTCGATGTTGAAGCGGGTAACGAAACTGCGCAGCGACTCCCCCTCGGTCTTACGGATATTGAGGAGTTGGCTTGGTGGACGTCGCTGGCATTGAGCTCCTATGAAATGGCTGAAGAAGAAGTCACTAAGGTGCTGGAAAGTGGAGACGGAGTCTGCTGGGAGTTGACTAAACCAAAGTCGAGCCGATCCCTTGAGAATTACGGGGAAAGCCCGACACATGATCTCATCGAGGAATGCATGGAGGATCATGAGGGTTCTGTAGGTCTCCAAGTGATCGACTGGGTCTGTTGTACAGTCGAAAGAGTCGATGGTGGGCATTTTGAACTTAGGAGGGAGAGGTTTGTCTCTGATGGAAGCAACAAACGGGGAGTTGGTTGTGGTAGAGGGTTTATGTTGTATGTTCTGCATGACCCCTTGGAGTTGGAGCTTCATGGCTCAGAGTTCTGCGTCCCAGAGAGGGATGTTGTCACCACCGGAGGGGAACGGAGGCTGGATGTTGCTGGCCTCCCCTTCAGGGATTGGTGCCGGGATCGATGGTTGTAGGCTCCGGGGTGACAGGTTTATACCCGGGGAAGGGGGTTGCAAGCCTTCCCAGTTGGGTGGATTAGGCTGCGGGATAGTATGGCTCGGGGCTCGTTCTTGGTTAGGGGGAATATCTAGAGGTGGTGGAGGGGGCATAGGAAGGTTTCTTTGAAGTAGAGCATTAATCAGGGCTTGGTTTTGCTCGGCCATGCAGTTAATGCTGTTGGTAAGCTCGATGAAATATTGTGGTGGGTTGTTTGGATTGGGGGGATCGGTCTGATGGTCGGCAACATTATGGTGAGAAGCCATGGATCTAGTCGTGACCATATACTTTGATGGGTAGTAGGAAAAGGGTTATTGGGACGGGGTCTCCAGCGACAATGAGCACAACTGGCGCGCGGAGCAAAGCCTTCCCACAGACGGCGCCAACTGATGATGCAATTCGTGATGGTAAAACGGGTCGGACTGATCCACGCTTCTCAAGCCTATGTCCAAATGACCAAACCCACCAGAAAACCTGCACAAGAGTTCAACGGGGAACGGGGAATCCCCCAGCGAACCCTCCGACAAGCAAGTTAGAGAGAGAAGTGGAATATAGAAATGGAGTAGAGATAGAAAAGCTTAACCTTCTTCTTGTCTTCAACGTCTGCTTATATCCTCTGGTAATCATTTCATTGTCCCTTCCGACCTGTCATCTTGGCCGAAAGTCTATGTTGTAGCTTATCTTGTTCAGGGTGAGGGCGTGCTGTCCCGACAGAGAGGGGTTATCGCAATAAATGCTGTAAGGGGCCTCATTAATGGCGATATGGCGTAGCAATAACTTTGCAAATCTTTGTCTGCTGCTGTGGCTTGCCCTTCTCTTGCCATGTGTCTTGATTCCATTAGTTCTTATTGCTATGTGGGGCTTCAGCAGTGTTGGGCTTCATTAATTGGATTATGTATTGGGCCCTAAGTGGTGGGCTTGGGTTGTTCATAGTGGGCTGTAGCCTTTATGGGCCTACCCATGTCAAATTCCATGATTTTATGCCATGCATGTCAAGTTTATGAACCCATTTCTTCCAATTCTTCATTAACATGTTCATGCATGTTCTTTACTTCAAATTACATCACCAAAGCCCTCAATTAAGCTTGAATTCTTCATAATTAAACTTGAATTTCGTAAGTACAAGAGTGTAGATGCTTCTAATTCAAGAAATTAGGATGAAATCCTACCTTAGGTTGATGATGAACTATGAAGAATCAAGCCTACACTTTCTTCAATCTAAAAAAAAAATACCTTCTTGTTCTTCTTCTTCCTTTGAGCTCCTCTCTCTCTCTCTCTCTCTCTCAAAGATAAGGTCTCTACAAACCCCACCCACTCTCTCTCTCAAAATACATCTTCATTCTATTATTGATGATTAGAATTAGGAGTTCAATTAGGCACTAATCTTAATTATGCTTTAATTAATTGAGTAATGATTGAGACCCCACTCCCACAAGACCATCACAAGACCTCCATAAATCTGGACCATTCATAATGTGAACCTCACACATACATGAAGGGTTAGGATCACTTTGGGAGTGTGGGGGTCATCCCCAAAGGGGTCCCAAACATTTCCCTAATTAATTCTAGGTTTAGGCTAATGGATCTCACTAAGCTAAATTAAATTAAATCTAATCATACATTTAATTAAATCATACTAATGTGAATTAGACTCTAAGCATCTATCCAAATATTTAATTCTAACCTTATGGTTTACTGATTCAGACAAGTTCAAATACATGTCCCTACACATTAATCAAATTAATTAGATATAAATAATATAATCATATAGAACTCTTATTAAGTTCACTAATTATACAATTGAACTTAAATTAAGCTCATACACATTAAATTATAATCATTTAGTCATGTTTAAACTACTGAATCAGAAACTCATAAACATATAAATTTTGCAATTAAACATGAGATAATCATTCATATATAAATATCATGTATATATATCAATCCCATATACGTCAAATTAAATTTATGAAGTCTTATATTAATTATCGTGAATCAGAATTAAATCACTGTATCAAATAATTCACGTAAAACATTAAATCACATCATCAATTAGCACATAAAAATGAAATTACCATGAAATTAATTAAGAAATAACGACTAATTAAATGAAAGTATGCTCGGGTCGTTACAGTGGAGGTGGCGATATCGTTGACGGTGAAGTAGACTACAGAAAAATGCCATAGTAATTAGAATTTAGACCCTCTGTAACTCTTTAGGTTCAATTCTAGTCCATTTCAGTCTTTCTGCCTCAGCAATGGTGAAGAAGCAAAGGAGGAGAGTACCGGAGGTTCTATGGAGGCTATTCTACAACCGCGTTCGCACTCTTATCGATACCATCATCTTTTTGATTCCACCATCTCCGCCACCGCCGCCACCCAAGTGTCGTTGCAAAGGATGGCAATGCCTCGGTTGTAGTGGCAAAGGCGCCATGTCATTCCTCCTTAAGCCAGATGACCCCTTCTGACTATCACAAACTCTTAACTCACTGTGTCGCTGTTGTCTCTGACAATGCTCCTCATCTCTCAACTTTCCAACTCAACTGTTGTTTCCAAGGGAGGTCTCTCTCTACCTCTACTCTCTCGTGTGAAGCTTTGGATCTCCTTCAACAGCATGAGTCACATCTACTATCACCGTCGCCACATCCACCGCCGCTGCAAAGAAGTTTTTGGCGAACGAAGATCTGTATACTAGCAGATCTGAGAAAAAACAGGTAGGGTAGATCTATACACCATCAAATCTGTATATACAATACATACATACATATATATATATATATGTGTATAGAGAGAGAGATAGAGAGAGAAATAAGATAGAGAGTCAGAAAGAAAAAAAAATTTCAAATAGAATGATGTGATTTGAAGAAGTGATTGTTTCTCTCTCTACTCTCTCATCATATTACATAGATAGGATCAATCTCTATTATTTGTACAAATAAAAAAAATTGTACAGATATGAGATTGGACAGATAAAATTTGAACAAATAAGAGAAAAATTAAACATCAAAAAAGATTGGTAGCCCGAATAGCTTGAGGCTCGAATTAGCTCAAAATTCAAAACGACATCGTTTTGAATTTTTTTTTTCTCCTCTTTTTAAACAGGGGAGAAGAGAGCTGAGAGAAGAGAGAAGAGAGAAAGAGAAGAGGGAGGAGAACAACAGTGTGATGGCGACAGAGAAGGGAGAAGAGAGAGAAAAGATGGAGGAAGAGAGAAGAGGGAGGACGACAGAGAGACGGACAACAAGCAACGACGGCTTCTTCCCTTCTTCCTCTGTTCTTCTCTTTTTCTTTCTATTTCTTATCTTCTTTTTTCTTCTTCTGCTGCTGTGAATTTTTTTGATTCGTGTAGATTTGGTAATTTGTGAGATTTTTTTGAGTTTTTGATTTTGATTTTCATGTGGGTTTGTTGATTAAGATTTTTCATGTCTGTTGCTGGGTTTGTGGATTTTTTTTTTTTTTTTGAGTTTTTTTTTTTTTGTTTTTGATTTTGATTCATCTGTTTCGAAGAGTAGAGCAGAGCAGAGGGGGAAGGAAGAAGAGAGGGAGAGGAAGAAGGCAGGGGGAGGAAGAACACAAAAAAAAAAAAAAAAAATTCAAAACAATGTCGTTTTGAAATTCGGGGCAGTCGAGCCATGGAAAATTCGGGCTCTGTAGCGGAACTGATTAAACATATAGCAAAAAAGTTGAACATTCAAAACAACCAAAGGACTTCTCACCAAACTATTTCATAAAATGTAGGCTTCTCACCAACAAAAAATATTTATTAGACGTAACGTATTAAACAATTGCTAGATTGGACTTTTCAACAATTTTCTCTTTAAATAAAAAAAAAAATACTCAAAAAAATCAACCCATAATCGAATTGTCCTATAAAAAAAAATAAAAAAATAAAAAGAATTAATTACATTTTATCCATAGTTTAGCTCAAAAACACGTTACCTCCTTTCAAGTTTAGAAATATAAACATAACCTCCTTGTGTTTTGAGGTAAAGTGCAAAATTTAACTCTATTAATAATTTTTTTACATAAAGTCAATATTACGTTTATTTTTATTCTCAATTTTCTTCATATGCCATCATCACCATAACTTTCTCTCTCTAAAATTAGACTACCCACCCTTCTAACATACCACCATAACCCAAGACAACAATCCAATCCCTTTACACTATTTCCCTTCTTACCCAAGACATCTACTCTATGCTTGCTCCAAAGCAACCATCACCATCTTCAAGTGTACAACCCTTTCAATAGCGAAGATTGCATATTTAATTCACAAGGCAACGTAATTTTTGAAGAATACATGAAGCCCATTGTTGTGTTATATATATATATATATATAATTTTTTGTACGTATATATATAATTTTTTTTTTCTTCGAGTAAAACTGTCAATGTTAGTAATTTTGTCAAATTATTTTGCTATTTGCATTGTGAAGCCTTGACTGAAGTTCTTCTATTGGAATATGTCTGCAACTATAAAATTCAAACCAATTACTTTCTTTTCATATACATTAAATCACTAATTTATTTGAATGAAAGAAGGTTCTAGAAAAATAATTTTGTGGCTACCATGTGGTGACTGTTTCTTCCAATATATATATATATATATATGTGTGTGTGTGACTATGTGTTGTGTCAAGAGGAAACTGTGAAAAGTGATGATGGTAGTATTTGGATGAGAGGGTATGTGGCCATGGGTTGTGCGGCGTTGGTGTTAGAGCAATTGTGGTTCTGAGTTGGGTTCTTTGTGATAATGGGCAGTACACAATTGTTGGTGATAAAATAAGGGAATGAGGGTATTATAATAATTTTGATTTGAAATTATATCCTTAATAATGTCACCAAACTTCTTAACTAATGTTGAGTTACACGCACCATTATTTATAACAGTTTTTGTTAATTTTACATTTTATTCCAAACCATGAGAGATTTATGTGTATATTTAAAATAAACTTGAAAGAAATTAGCTTGTTTGGTTTCATTTTTCAGAAAATTGAAAATTTTTATTTTTCATATTTTTAATTTTTTGTTTTCATTGTATTTTTTAAAAATATTTTAAGTATTTTTTTTAATTTTTAGATATATCTATCATAAATACACTTAAAAAGTATAATATTTATGAATTTTTAAAAAAAAATTAACTAAATATCAAATATATATATATATATATAAATTAGTATATGTTTGTATTCTTGTATATTTATTGATTTTTTAAAATATTTTACTTTTGAGTGTGCATATAAAAAATAAAAAAAAATTATTTAAAATTTTAAAAATATTCACTAAAAATTAAAAAAAAAAAAAAAAAAAAACTCAGGGTATGTTTGGTTTGAGTTTGGAAGATGAGTTTTAGAGATAAAAAATATGAAAAGTTGTTTGGTTTAGTTTTTTTCAAAAGATGTTTTGGAAAATTATTTTGAGAGAGAGTTTTTGTAAAAGTGATTGATTTGATGTGTACGAGAGAGATTTGTTTGAAAAACTTGTAAACCAAACAAGTTTTAGGAAATTTTTTTAGGAAAATTTGTTTGGTTTGATTACTTTTGAAAACTTATTTGGAGAGAATTTTTCTCAAAATTGTTTGGGAAACACAAACCAAACAAGGCCTCAATTTTCTGACAATTGAATTTAAAAAATTAAAATAAAAAACAATAAATATATTTTTAAGTTAAACTAAAAAGGATAAAATATAATTAACCCAAATAAAAAGCTTCAAATCATGATATAACTATATGATGAGTTGATTTTTTATTGTAGGTAAAAACTAAAAAATACGTGAAATCAATCTACTGGCGATCTAACCAAATCGACTGTTAGAGCATCAGCAATAGACTAGCTAAATGTTGTGTTAGTGTTAGTTGTTAATTTTTAATCAGCTCAAAACACTGTTTTGTGCTACAATGGAACTGTTAAGGATGTGTGTTAGTATGCTGTTAACTTTTGTGGTAACTATGGCAATACTTCTAGCCAATCAAGAGAAAGAGACAGAGAGAAAAAAAGATATGAAGAAGAGAGAGAGAGACATTGGGAGCCGTGGAATCATCTGGCTGATCGTACAACCGGACGTCCGAACCCTTACAAAGGGCCTTCAAAAGAAAAATGAAAAGAGAGCTTTCCATGGAAGGAGAGAGAGAGAGAGAGAGAGAGAGAGAGAGAGCCTTTATTTTCCTGTCACGCTTCATTTTGCTACCTATATTTTCTTCACCAGGGCCTTCCATGGAGAGAGAGAGCCCTTCCATGGAACGTGTTTGTTTATTTTATTTATTATATATATATATATTCTTAATACACAATTTATCACACATCTTAATACATTTATTGTACCACCATTCACACTTTAAAATTAATAAACTCGTAATCCATCTTAACATATATTTTTGAACCCTAAAATGTCTCCTCAAAGTACACATAAAACTACCTTCTTTATTTTGCCTAACTGGTTTAGCTAGTGTACACTTCAACCATACTCTTATTTTTGCTAACCAATCAAACTAACTTAACTAATTTTTAAAAGAAAACTATTATAAACATTAATAAATAAATAAATAATCTTTTTATGACATGCTGCATATATTGACGTGGCATTTGCAAATATTTATTTATTTAAAATATATAATTAAATTATTTATAAAAAAAATATTTTCAAACAATCATGTTATCTCAACGGTCATATTTTCAAACGGTAATATTCTTTCAACGGTCATATTCTCAAATGGTAATATTCTCTAACAAACATATTCTTAACGATCATATATTTTTGTTTATAAAAAAAATTTACTCTTTCATTTATCTAAATGGTCATTTGTTTAATCTATGATCTTTAGTGATACTTAGAATAAATTTTTTCTATCAATACATCCCTAACTTTTTCCCTAACTTTTTTCATTAACTTCAATATAAAGAATTCTTAATCTTTTTCATTAAGTTGAATATGGAGAATTCTTAATCTTTCTTTACATCTCTCATTAATTTTGGCCTCACCCTCAACAAACACAGCAAGTCTAAGCACTAAAATTATGTTTTGTATGTCTACAAGTAGCGGAGTCTTTACATCCTTCAACAACCTCTTCCTTCACAACAACTATAGAATCTTTAGAATTCAAACCCAACAAGTCTCTCTCCATTTCAGATTTCAACCAGCAAAATTTGAAACAAACCCAACTCTAAATCCAAGTCAAAGCACTAAAATTCTGCAGATCAAAAACACATGTGCCAACAAACCCAAAAATAAAATACAGTCAAACTTAAATTAAATAAAAACATAGTTTCAAAGCTAAATAGAAACAATTAATTCCTTTTTTCAAGGATTTGCATCTGACATTGGCGAATATATTGTGCTTGCAATGGAGGCATCATACTCGTATCCATTGACATGATTCTCTCTTCCTCTCTCCCTTCCTCCAATGCAAGCCTTCGTTCCTCTCTTCTTTCCTCATTTTAATCCTCCGTTCCTCTTGAAAATAAGATTTCTCAAATATCTCTATTTTCTTCTCATTTGTTATGTCGTTCTTTACCTTTATCTCTTCTAAGAACTTCACAAAAGGCGACTCTGTAATATTATTTCCAAGATCTTTAGCATCTCCAATCTATTTTTTCGCATCCCGAATCTGAAAAATAGATTAAAGAATAGTCACTATCATGTAATGAATAATATCTATTCATTATAGGTACAAAATTACATTCTAGTAATACCGTGTCTTTTTCAGTCGATCCACTTCGATTCAACCATTCAACTTGAGCAAAACATCCACAAAATTTATTTGTGGTAAGTTGAATCGTCGACCATCGATTCATTAGAGAAGTTTGAGTTCTTTCAGAATCGAAGGTTTTGTACTTGTTGAAGTTCTCCCACACTCTTAACCAATATGCCTTTGACTTTTGCTCATTTCCTCTAATTGGATTTAAGCTAATATTAAGCCATGAAGATATGAGCATCATGTCTTCCTCTTCGGTGAAGTTCCCTTTGCGTTGTGATATCTTTGTAGTTTGAGTAATAATTTTAGGAGAGAATGATAAAGATTGACTCTCTTGTTGAGGAGATTTAGTGGTAAAATCATGGTCAAGGTCAAACTCGTCGTTCATTAGGTTGCTAAAATATGCATTTCCTTGATATTCCATCTAAAGCACAATTGTTCATACCACACAAAAAAAAAAAGCACCCAAGTCAATTCAAAACCAATTACATGTCAGGCATTTAAATCTTTCTGCTTGATGTTTCAGCTCTCACATAAAACCAAGCATCAATGTTATAACAATATCCAATCATTCTAGATGTTTCACCCCATCTCGTAACTGTATACGCAGGAGAGGTAATACATTGCATAGATTGTGTTGCAATTATTAGTTTGTTTTGACTTAAGTGGGTGGATGGAAGATCTCTGTGCAGATCTAAGGTGTGTAATGTGTTTGTGGGTACATTATGAAACGATTATGATCATATAGACCTCTTTTCTGATTACTAGTTGGGGAATTCTTTTTATTTCTGCTTGGTTGAAACGATTATGATCATATAGACCTCTTTTCTGATTACTAGTTGGGGAATTCTTTTTATTTCTGCCTGGTTGAAATGATTATGATCATATAGACCTCTTTTCTGATTACTAGTTGGGGAATTCTTTTTATTTCTGCTTGGTTGAAACGATTATGATCATATAGACCTCTTTTCTGATCTGCCTTTTAGCTTACATGAATGAGTTTTAGTCATAATTATGTGCCCATGTTATTTTCGATTATTACTATGTTAACAATTAACAAGTGCCTCGGATATTGAGTTTTTTGTTTCATTTTCTGTTTTTTACTTTTCTGATTTGTGAGATGTGCATGTGTTTTAAGGGTTTCTGTATGGAGATCTAGCTGTTCCAGAATTATAATTTTCTCCTTTGGAAAATGATTACTAAAGCAACAAATAAAGTGTATGGATGTTCCTAAGGAATTTGAAACATAGAAGTACACAACATTGCATATTTCTGTGAGAGTAGCTGTGAGGTGTGGGAAATCAGAACCTTCCTCTGGCAAACAACCATAATTCCCAAAATCTAAGGTTATGTTTTCATTTTCCACATAAAACAGAAAAGTGTTTGGTGAACCATAATTCCCAAAATCTAAGGTTATGTTTTCATATTGGCAAATTTATTTATTTACTTCGAAAATTAAAATGACACCAGTTTTTAACGTAAACATTTTATTGCAAATTAAGTAGAGCTCATTCAAACAAATACACATCTCTTCGAGGCAATTTATCAAACATGTAGAGGACATTGGAGAAAACCCTCTACACATTGAAAAACCCATCATCAAGCAATCTATAAAAGCAAATACAACAAAATATAAAAGTGAATCACTCAATCTTTGAGGCAATCTACAAAGTGAATCATCAATTTCCCAATGAACAATTGCAGCACACAAACCCAATTTTTACAAATGGATTGCCCTAAATCATGTATTCCTTTGCAGATAGATAATGGGGAAGAACAGGGAAGTGGAGAAAGAGAAAGAGAAAGAGAAAGAGAGCCATACCTGTGATCATCAATGGACTGGAATAGAGATGGAACAAGCAGCGATGGAGGCCAACACAATGGCGGGAAGAGTGCTTTGCCTAGCAATGGACGCTGGCTACCTGTGAAGAGCCAAAACGAGAATTGGCAAAATGCCTCCTCAGTTGCAGAGCGCGTTGGAGCTTCGAAATCCAAGTTCAATAGGCAAAATGCCTAATTCTCCCCTTTTGGCTCCTGCGTTGGAGATGCTCTAATACACTTTTTAACACAAATTTTTTTTAGCTATTCCACTATGATGCTCTCAGACCAGCCTGCAGTTTCATTCCTTTTGCAAAGCCAATTGTCTCTCCTCCCTACAACTCCTTAGAATTCAAAAAAAAAAAAAAAACTTCTGTTTGGCAGAGCGTTTGAAATTTAATCCTACCCCTTAGTTTGAGTGTATTGTTTGATTATAGTTCTAAAAAATTAATTCCACACTCATTTTTCAAAATACTCAATATTATAAGTCACATCACGTAATTCAAAAAAAAATTTAAATTCATAACCAAACAAATTTTTTTCATTCAAATCATAATTCTGAAACTCACAAATTTAAAATACAATTATTATAAAATTATAATTCTAAAACCCTACCAGTCGCAAACAAAGAACTTTCTCTTTCACTAGCTAACCTTCATTTTCTCTCTACTCCCATCTCCGTGATTCCCCACAATCCATCAACTAGTAAACAAAAACATAGAGGGAGAGAGAACCACAAGTCAAAAAGAGAAACCAGGATAGGGGTGAGCAGCGGATATATTGATCCACAAAAACCGATCGAACCGAACTGACCCGCCGTATTTTGGACGGATGCGTGATGACGAGCGGACAGTTGCGGATTAATTTTCTCCAATCTGCCAATCTGGCGGACGGATGGCGAATTCGAGATTCCTTTGGCCGCAACCAAACTGCCAAATCGCAAGCACCCCTAGTAATTTATAAGATTTTTTGTTTTCAGTTTGTTTAAATATTCTGTTTGTGTTTTCAATTAAAAAAAAGTTTAAATATTCTGTTGAAAAAAAATTTTCAACTTGAATATTTTTTTTGAATTGAAAAAAATAAACGTATTATTTATCTATATTTTTTTGTTTTTAAATTTATCTCTAAGAATAATAAATATAAAATATGATATATACTGGTTATTTTTGTTTTCAAAAACAGATATAGATGTAATAATACAGAGACATACAATCTCTACTACTGCTCTGTTCATGGTTTTGATGATTTTAATTATTTTTATATTTTAAGAACCACATATTGTAATACTTTATGTAGATGAGGTATATTGTGATTGTAGTATGTGGATAAGGCATACAATGATTGTGATATTTTAAAGTTTTAAACTTTCTTTTTTTGGATAAGGTATGCAGTAATTGTAATGTTTTTTTAAATCATTGATTGCAATACTTTCTTCTTTTTTTTTTCTGAGAAAGTATACGAGTTGAATTATGTTGAAAATTTATAAAATTTTAAACTGTCAAATCGATTGGCATCCATCCGCCAAATCGTCAATCCGCTCAATCCAAATCTACCGAATTAATGGACGGATGCGAATTGATTTTTTTCAATTCATCAATCTGACAGACGAATGATGAATTGAAGGTTTCGTGACTCCAACCGACCCGCCCCACGCCCACGCCCACGCCCACGCCCACGCCCACGCCCACGCCCGAACCAGAGAGATAGTGTGATTGAAATCCTAACGAGAGTCGACGCGATCTGCGAGAAATACGACAAGTACGACTTCGACAAGCAGAAACATCTCAACCTCTCCGCCGCCGACGATGCCTTCGCCCGCCTCTACTCCGCCGTCGACTCCGACATCGACGCCGCTCTTCAGGTCTATCTCAAAAAGTTCTTTTTCGTAGGGCTTGCGTTTGAATTTTTATTTTTATTTTATTTTATTTTATTTTATTTTTTTTGCAGTTGGAGGTTTTGATTTTTTGATTTTGTAGAAAGCGGAGGCGGCATCGAGCGAGAAAAGTAGGGCCTCTGCGGTTGCTGTCAATGTCGAGATTCGACGCACCAAAGCTCGGTTCCTTGAGGAAGTCCCTAAATTGGAGAGATTAGCTATAAAAAAAGGTTCGATCTCTTTGAAATTATTCTGTTGATTTTATAGTAGAAATGTATAATTTGATAATTTACTTTGACTTTATTGAATTTGAATTTTGTGGCTATGTGATATTTTTGAAATCATAGAGCTGAGGTTGACTTCAGCTGATTGTTCAACAGTTTAGGGGAACTTATGATTCTAAGTTTATTTTAGAATGTTCTAAATTTGGTTGGGTTTCAAAAGTGACGGCTTGTTGAATTTTTTAAGCTTGATTTGTTAGGGTTTTGGGGTTGAAATATCCATTTCGAGGACTGTGAACAGTGACCTGTGAATGCTAACTTAAGTTTTTGTGAAAATAAGGAGAAGGAAAAAGAAAAGTAGAGGAAGCAAGAAAAGCTTACCCCGATAAGGGTGAAGCAAAACACAAAAAATATATAATATAATCTCCAATTCTCTAGAGCTCAACTCCATTGAATTGAGGAATTACAATAGTATTTGTAGAATTTTAATATGGTTTGATTATTTATCAAAAAAAAAAAAAAAAAAACAACAGCTTGTTTGGTTCTAGTTTTCAGAAAATTCTTTGTGAAAAAAATTATAATATTTGTGAAAACAATCTTTAAAAAATACGCTAAATACCAAAAATACAAAAAAAAAAATATGAAAATTCATTTTCGTATTTTTGTATATTTATTAATTTTTTAAAGTATTTTTTCACAAATATTTTACTATTTTAGATGCATCTAAGAAATGTGCATCTAAAAAAGTAAAAAAATTACTTAAGATTTTAAAAATATTCACTAGAAGCAAAAAAACACGAAAAACAAAAAAACTCAATTTTCAAAAAACTGAATTCAGAAAATTAAAACCAAACACACTAGTATTTGTAGTATGCTATATTTCTCGTATTTCCATTATGAATTTTGACTCACAAATGAGAATGATAAACCTTACTGATTAAAATATTGTAAACCAACTGAAAACTATAGGAAAGACCCAAAAACATAACTTCAACCATAATACGGCTCATTGGCGACCCTCATGACTCGTGTTCAGAAAAACTGAAAACTACTAAAATATACTCAACTCGACCCTTAGAACCTAATAAATTATCCTCAAGTGTTTACTGCTCGGCCAATTCCTTGGGATTTAAATTACGTGTAAATCTGTCCAGATACTTCCAAACAAACTTCATATTATTATAATTGGAGACTTTCAAAACTTCCATGGGCCCCTTCCTTTTGACTGCAAAAGCGTCTTGATAACCGTGGTACCCATGGCCTTTGTCTTAAGCTTCTAAAGCCTATTAGATTTGTTTAACCATTTGACAGATGTTGCATCAATAATAAATCTTACTTTCAGGTTAAGGGGCTTTCGACAGAAGAACTTGCTGCCCGTAATGATTTGGTCCTTGCTCTGCCAGATAGGATTCAAGCCATACCAGATGGGACTGCAGCTGCTCCCAAACAATCTGGAGGCTGGACAGGTTCAGCTTCCCACATAGAAATCAAGTTTGATTCAGGTGATTGGTTGCCTTTATTCTACTCTTTTTTTTCCCTCCTTTTTTCTTTTTTCTGGGAGGCTCTTACTTGAGATTTGTTGTTCAATTATTTGTTTTATTTGGATCATAGATGGACTGTTCAACAGTGAATACTTCCAGCAAACAGAAGAGTCCAGCCAATTCAGGCAAGAATATGAAATGTGGAAAATGAAGCAGGCAGGCATGTAATTCTTTAGAGTTGAATACCTTTTTTTTTTTAATTGGAGGGAGATATGATTTTTTTTCTTTCTAATGAGGATTTGTTTTTCTGTGGTTTCTGCATTCATTGTTCTATTGATTCCAAATAAAAAATAAAAATAAAAATAATGTGTTTTACTTTGATGTTCACACAGGACCAAGGATTGGAAGTGATATCTGAAGGTTTGGATACATTGAAAAACATGGCCCATGATTTGAATGAGGTTTGCTGCTGCCTTGTGCATTTGTATCCGTTGCTTTGTCCCATTTTGTGCACATTAATTTATGACTTTGCAATTCATATAGGAAATGGATCGGCAAGTTCCTTTAATGGATGAGATTGACACTAAGGTTTGAGAACTTGTCCTGTCCTGGTAATATCTGAAGCTACGAGTATTCTTAAATTATTAATGGTGTATTTCTTCACATCCTACAGGTCGACCAGGCAGCATCTGACCTTAAGAACACCAATGTGAGACTAAAGGATACTGTTAACCAGGTGATTGAGCTGCCATTGTATTTTCTGTAGATTTGCATCACTTTGTGTGCTGCAGAGCTGTGCTATGTCGTAGATCTCTTTACTGGATTTGACAGAAAGTTTTGATTTGTTTCAGCTGAGGTCCAGTCGAAATTTCTGTATTGATATTATACTGTTGTGCATAATTCTTGGGATTGCAGCCTATATATACAAGTTTCACTTTCTCTAAAAAATGGAAAGAAAATGTTTTATCTAATTCTTGGTAATAGCTGACATGCTTAATGGACTCTAGAAAATAATTTCGTGCATTGGTGAACTTATAGTTAGAAGCGTATAATTGAACTTATAAACTAAAGCTGAGGGCATGGTTATTCTGGTTGGATCTTCTTCTTGCTTGATTCAGTTTCTCCTGTTAATCTCTTTCTTTTCACTACCTTAGTGCATTTCAATGAAATAACAATCATCAGATTGATTCTCATACTTGTCTGAGCCGAAATTTGATTGTTTGCTCAACATTTGATTTTTCAAATTTCCTTCACTTTCGGTTTAGTATTTTAAGCAGTCATTCCGATGGTCGTTGTACCTGTAGTGTATTGAAGAATTAAGATGATTGATGGGCTACTGTTTCTGCTCGTGATATTGGCTTTGTCTGGTATTGTTTTGCGTTGATTGAGGCCTTGTTACGTGCTTATTTTGGAGATGATTTGTTTTCCTGGTGTGTGTATGTCTTTGCTCATACTTTTGACTACTATTTCTGTACCTTTGTCTTTCAAATACAACTTTCAGTACATCAGACATTTCTATATTAATAATGTATATTTGTTCCAGCTTTCACTTTGTCTCCTTAATTTAAGGTATTATATTTCTATGCATATGATTAATGTTGTGACTCCTGTAAACACCACTTATGGTATTTGTGCAACCTATAAAGGGAAGAACCAAAATTGGATGAATTTGTAGTCTAGGGTAGCATTTAGTGAAACTCCTACAAAAACCAATCTTGAAAAATCTGCAATTAAAGTCTAGGATATTTGCTGTTAGGATTAAACTAGGGATTGGCCCAGTTGAATGTTAAAAAAATGAATTCGTGCTGGTACTAAAGAGCAATAGTTCAGGATTTTATTTAGTTGATTTACAACAAAAATTTGTTCTGCATCACTTTTTCATATAAATCTCCTTGTGGTTTTAATTTCTTGTTGTAACTTTTTTTTCTTCTATAACATTGGAAACATTATTAAAGTTGACCTTTCCGTTATAGCTGGGTTGTCGTGTCAACAATTTCATGTTATTGCCCTCAAACTTACATCATATGATACCATGATATTGCAGACATGCTATTTACTACAGACAACAAAGTAGTAGAATGAGTGATATTTGGTGCTCTATGCTACAACATCCTCCTTACCATAGAAAAGTTGTAAAATTGATCAGAATACTACTACTAGTAGCATAGGATGTGGCCAGCATTCAACAGTATAACTGTTTTTCTTTTTTTAAAACCTAAGAATAGTTGTAAATTCAATCCGAATAATATTAGCATAGGTTGTAGCCAGCATTTAGTGGTGTTTGCCCACTTTTCTAGCTGAATAAAAATGATTGTCTCTTGGGTGTTCTTTTCCCTCTTGTTTATGGCATTTAATGGCTATTAGATGTTCCAAGGAATTAGCCTTTTCTATGTTTCTTGGTGTAGAGGGTCCAAATGTAAGCATTAGAGAAATGAATACTGCAAACGTTTAGTTGGAGATGATGGAGATTACCGCGAGTAAAGAGGTAAAGAGCAACACAAGCAGTGTAGGACCCAAAGGAATTGTTGGTGAATATATGATCCAAATGGGGAGAGGAGCCTTCCTTTTATAAGCAGAGGAGATTGAGGTAAAGTTACCTATCATAAAAAAAGAAAAAAAAGAGAGATTTGAGATAAAGTTGAAGTCCTTTTAGTACGTAAGTGGGCCTTGTGTTGCAATTGAAATAGAAATGATTTGTGATCAAGTTAGGGTTCTTCTCTATGATAATCTGATAAGGATCTTATGATGTTGATGATGTCAAGATAATTGCCTGTCGTTGATTGGTCGAGGTGAAGACATCATCCACACCCTGATGAGACTATGCTCTTAGCCACTGAGCCACATGATTCCCAATTCTCAGAATGGATCGTGACACTACTCAAAGACCACACCCTGGACACAATATTGGCCATGAAACTATCTGAAAACCCCAAGTCTTGCTTGTCAATTGTGGCAAACATCAGTTTGGGTGTGTGGGAGGTGAGGAGGAGGTTCTAGTCTAGCAGAAGATCCTCACTCTTCTGAAAGATACGAGAAAGTGGCCCCCACCGAAGGGTCTCACTCTTTTTGAAGTTAAGAGTCCAGACGTTTTTGTTTTGTCCTTATGGTGCCGTTGGTGATGTGGACGCTCTTTTAGAAAACCTCACCTAAAACATATGACGACCCCCTAGTCCAACATTAGTTCTATAAAATGGCACAGAAACTGACTCGTGTTAGCGCCCTTCCTTCAGCTAGCTCCGCTTGATCTATCCATCTTTTTTTTCTTCTAATAGATACTAGTCATATAATTGATCTTTTGGTTTTTGAATTGTGCGGTTCAGTTCAGGTTGTTTTACCAGGTTGGCAATTCAAACCCGAATTCCAACATCAGTTAACATAACTAAACGATGTATTTCACCGATTAAACCAATTTGCATAGAAAGTTTCAATTTTACAAATCAAACCTGAATTCCATTTCCTCAACATTCAAAATAAATAGTGAATATCAGAACAAAACAATTTTAGAATTCTAATTTGATAATCGTACTTCAGAAAAAATACCAACAAAAAATTCCATTCTAAGGATTAAAAAAGCACACCTTATGTCTAAATTTTCTCCTTTGCTTCTCATTTGCTCTCATATTGCCCTTTGCTTAATCACTTTCCCTCTTTGATTTCTTCATGGAAGGCACTGCCAATCCTGACTATGCCACCTTCCTGAATATCTCCACGAATGACTATGATTCCACCATTGGACTGAAATAGTAGCATTGCAGACACCTATCGTCCAATGAGGAAGAGGGAGAGAAGAGCAGAGGGAAGTGATAGCAGAGAATAATGGAGGGGGAGAGAGAGAGAGAGAGAGTAAATGAGATTCATGGGTAGGATAAGTTTTACAGTATATTATGACAGATCTGGCAAGGACTTTATGTATAATCATGCACTAATGCATTAAATTATGGATTTGAAATGGGTAAATGGGATTTCTGTTGGTTTTGATTCACTCTGTCTCCAAAATACAAAAGCAGGATACCGAACCAAAACTGATAAAAAACCTATTAGTTGGTCGGCTATTTTACACCCCTATTTCCTACAGTATCTCGACAGCCAATAATACGTGGCAGTTCGAGTACATAGAATAAAATGTGTTATCTTAAAAGAGTACTCACATGATCACAATTAACAGTTGCAATTGGGAAGTCACCATCTTGTGATTGGCCCGTGGCTAACTGATGAGTGTTATACCTATTGCTCGTCTGTCCAATATCGCTCCATATACTAGGCCTATACCATTTGCTGTCCAAGAAGAGAACAACTTTATCTTGCCTAAGATGGTTTATACCCCTTACATGTAGCTCTTGGATTAGAAAATTTCCATCTTCCCATATTTGATTCACAATGAGTTTGAAAAGTATTCTGTGAATAAATGCCTTTAATAGCATCAGATTCAATTACCTCAACCAATAAAGTATTAAATCATTCTACAACTGAATGCATTTGCAACATGGTTTTGTGAACTATACTCATGCTTAAGGACAAAATCGTAAGCTTCAATGCTTGCACCACAACAGAAAATTCTACGTTAATACAATTTCCTTTCGTCGTTAACTTCTTGCTTAAAATGCAATAGGTTTACTCCATTGGCTAAGATTCTACCAAACTGACTTGAGAAACATCACATTCCACTTCAAGTGCTAGGTTGAAATCCTCCCCATTGCAGGCAGGAAATGGAGATCTCTACATCATAATCAATGATTGTGAAAGAGCCACATTAATACATCAGTATTTTAAAACTCATAATGACGTGGCAATTTATAGACTGAATTTTGAATTTTGATGATGTTCCACAAAATAGACCTAGGTGATGGCCTCTCTTCTTCCTCATGGAATGAGTTTATCTCTACATTTTTTGGACATTGAAGCCTGTATATCGTATCTCCTTTTGCAAGTTTTTGCACTTCCTATGCAAGGGTGCCACTTGCTGGGTCAAATCTACTAGTAAGTGTTAATTTTTGTCAAGCTGCCCTCTCCTTACCTTGAAGTATAAAAGCAGTTTCTAAGGACTTGAAACTTACTTTAATGTAAAAAAGCAACAAAGAGAAAAAAATAGAAAAAATAAACACAGTAGAGTATTGAGAAAAATACTTGATAATTCACCGAAGCAAGCATCAATAGCAGTAGATAAACAAAAATCCCGAAGTGGCTGTTTTTCAAACAATCTCAATACATACTAACAATTAAGTACCAAATCCTTATTTTGGCACCCTTATGAATTCCATTAAATCCATGACTACAGTACAAAATCCTTTTCCGTTAATCCTATACAGTAAAAGCATAATAAAACACTCACCTTCTGCTAAGTCCAAGTGATTAAACTCTTGATATTGGATTATACTATTATAGAATTCCATTGGTTGGTGTTGAAGTTGTTACCTTCAAACTGGTTTGTACTACGTAATTATTTGATTCAGTTCTGTCGTCGCTCCATTGATCATCTCTGTCAGTTACCTTCTTCTTGGGTTGGATGAGATTCTCATACTGAGTTCCTTCAGTGGGCTGCTTTCTCTTCTGTCCATTGATTGAACTGTCAAAAGGTGGGACCGAGTATTGTGAATAGTTTGTGTCAGAATAGCCTTCACAGACTAGTAGAGTTTTTGCTAGCTTCAAAGCTTATGCAAGAAACCGTGTCTATGGAAGACCCAATGATTAATGGTAACACCAGGCAATCTCTGTACAGAAATTCTCTGACCATTTCAAGTTTGGCATTTGTACTTGTAGAGCATGGTTCTTCACAAAGTGGTTCATTTCTAGAACCAAATTGATCTTCCAAACTGTTCCTTATACTGTTTTTCTGCCGAACTCGGCAGACTACCCAATCACCCAACTGTTAGGAAGAAAAGCATTTCGATCAATCTCTGCTTAGTGTAAAAAAAATAGAAAAATTATATATATTCTTGTGCTGGTATTGGAGTTGATATATGAAATGTGTATTGTGTCTGCATGTGTTATTGGAAACTCATGAGAAGAGGAGCTGCTTAGAGCTTGTTGTAGACTATGCCAATGCAAGAAGTGGCAAGGAAGGTTATACCCTCATGTTGGATCCAGTGATTCATAAGAACGTCCACTTCTTGTTAACACTCCATTTGTTTGCGCTGGTGTTTGGCATAACGGAAAATGAAAGTCAACGGAAAATGTTTCTGTGGTCAACGGAAAAGAAGCCTATTTGGGTGGAAAACGTTTTCCAGACTAATGTCATACCAGCGGCACTGCACTACCACCGCTACCATCACCTTCACCACCACCATCACCACTGCGGCCACCGCTGCCGCCCCACAACCACCACTAATACAACCATTAGTACATTGATTTCAAGGATGCAGCCAAACATGGGAAATTGTTTTTTCTGAAAGTTTTCCACTGAAGCAAATGGAACGTAAATGAAAGCTAGATATCATGCAAAACAACTTACCCTCATGCATCCTTTTTGCTTGGAAGTCAACATCGTTGCTTCGGGCAATCTGTACTCCTGCATGTTCCAGTCCGTCTAGATTCCTCTTGGAGGGCGTTCTCTATGGAACACCAGAGCTTTTTTAACTCCAGTTATCCTTGCTCCGCATGAACTGCGAATTGGTTTATCAGTTCCCGTAGCCTTCCAATAACCTGAAGCTGCCATCCTATTAGGCCTCACTCCGTTGGCGTAATTTCTATCCCTTGGGGTGAAGAAGTACCATTCCTCCTCGCCAAACAAAGCTTCCCTGTTTAAAAGAGAGAAAAAAAATTTCTTTTTCGCTTAGTAAGTTTGACCATCAAAAGAATAAAAGAAGATTTCACGAACAAAGTGTTGGGTGCAACAACACAGACTTGGTAGCTCCCAAGGTTTGCACTTGTTGAGATCAACTTCAGCAATAATAGCTGCTGGCAGTGAACTTGCGGTTGCTTTTTTTCTCAAATAGTGCACGATGAGCTCCTCATCAGTTGGGTGGAACCTAAAACCAGGTGGAAGTTGAATATTTGAGTTTCGTTTTTTCTCCATGGAAGAGGGCTTTGTTCTTTTTTGTTGGAGGTACCTAGGATGAATTAACTACCGATGTTATCGGGTGAGGTCGATGTGAATTAGAGAGCACTGTACTGGTTATATGGTGTACTCTCATGCAGATTAGGTCATTGATGTTGGCTTATTAAATAGGATTAAATCAATTACATGTGGGTGGTTTTATGAAATAGAAAGGAAAGCAACCCTTTGTCTTAACTATTGACTTATTTGTGTGGACAATGATGGGTCTTTGTGTATACCATATTTAGAAGTGTGAGATAGTATTGTAGCCTCTTGCTAGAATTATGACCAGTATAATGATTGTGGAGATTCAGTATGAAGTCTGCTAATTGAGTGGCTTGGATCATCTAAGTATAACCAATCTATGACTGATTTTGAGTTGGCGCAGCATGGAAGCAATGTGTGTGAAATGTGATAATGTGGTCAGGTTGCATTATGCTTCCATAAAATAAAAATTGAATGGCTTGAATTATGACCAGTATAACGAACCAGGCTCTTTGTGACGTTTATTTAGCCATGATTTTGTTTTGTGGGAAATGATTTTTAGTTGGATCGAAGTACCATGTTTGTTTTTCAGAGTCCATCAAAAATTTGATATGTTACATATATGGACTGATTGATCAAACATCTTCCTGAGAGAACTATGAGTTATTTTCTGCATTCTTTGGTCAAACATCCATGAAAAAGCAGGCATTGAAGAGGAAGTTTCCGAACCAACATGGCTAGCCTGTTGGTCAATAGTCTCTTTACCTCGGTAGGATGTATGAGGTTTGACTCTTCTCACCTTTTGTGTGAGTCGTTTTTCGTCATATTTGTTTGGAGTTTTCTGGTATTTGTTTGGTTTGATGAGCTTGTTGTATGATTGTGGCTACATGTTAAGACTTATTTTTCCAGTCTGATGTAATTTTCTTGTTATTTATCTCCTCCTACCTATTGACCAAAATAAAGAAGAAAAGAGTTTCTGTTGGTATTGAGTTGATGCGAAATGATAGGTTATATAAAAGCAGCTGGCTTGAATTAGCCTGGGCAATATTTTTGATTTGTAAAATATTTCAAAATTGAAAGCTTCAAAATAATTTGCTTTAAATTCAATTATTGGATTCATCAAAATAAGATTTTCAGAGCATCTGGAGAGGGTTTGATCCTTTTGATGCCAACATAGCAAGATATGAAATCACCTTATGATTATTATTATTGTTATTTGTTGTATATATGTATATATTTTTTCCCTACTCGTATAGAATAAAATATAATCAGTAGAAAATTAAAGCTAATTAAAAGTGAGGAGTTGATAACCGGATTAACCCCCAGTTTGATTACGAAAATAAGAAAAATATTAAACATAATATTTTCTTTAAAAAAAAAAAAAAACTTGTAAGCAATCATGAACCGCAAAATGATAGATTTTATGTTTTTCAATGGATGAATATTATTTTATATATATAAAAAATTCAATAAATAAATTTATTATGTTTTTTGTTTGTACAAGGTTCCCGTACAGATGCTACCCTTCGGCTCCATCCATGCCATGTCATGACTTGCTTTGTCCGTACAAAATTCCAAAAGGAAGAACCGTGTAAAAAACCTGCTGTGAAGTTAAACCGAAGAAAAATAGTCGTGCTACGTCGCTCGAATCCCTTCCCCCCCCTAATCCCCCGAATCGAAAACGACGTCGTTTGACGTCGTTTGAATTTTTTTTTTTTTTTTTGCAGATCGAAGAACGGAGAAGAAGGAGGAGGAGGGAGGAGGAGGAGGAGGGGGAGGGAGAGGAGGGGGAGGAGGAAGGAGGGATTGGAGGGGGCCATACCAGTGGGAGGTGGCGGAGGCGGGGCCGGAGGCAACGGCGGTGGTGCTGCGACGGCAGGGCTGGGCAGCGACGCGGGGCTGGGCTGCGACGACCGGGGCTGGGCCGACGGCGGGCGACGAGGTCGCAGCCCTCTTCTTCCTTCTCTCTTTCTCTCCCTCTCCCTCTCCCTCCGAGCTGTTGCAGAGTCGACAATGAAAAAAAAAAAAAAAAAAAAAAAAAAAAAAAAAAAAAAAAAAAAAAACGAAAGCCCAAAACGACGTCGTTTTGGGCTTTCGGGGGATTAGGGGGGGAAGGGATTCGCGCTACCAAGCTTTATTCGGAAAAAAACAACTTTTCGAAAACTACAAAATCTTTTGATACGCAAGTTTGATTTTGTATACAAATGAAATGAGCCGTGTGAGGTTATAATGTGTAGGGCAGTAAACGAACTGAACCGTTAATAAACAATACAACTTAGCTCGTTTAAAGTTCATTTGAATTTAACTTATTTATTAAATAAATAATTTCAAATCAAATTTTTATACTCATTTGGTATTGAGTTGAGATTGAGTAGACTCAAACTTAACTCGATTAAGCTTGTGAATATAGTTACATAAACTAATATTTATTTTTAATGATACATCAAATATATTTTATTTGTCTATTTGTGTTTAGTGTTTGTACAAATTTAAATATTTGATTGATAAAATTGATTAATAACATGTTTTTTTTGGGTGCTCATAATGTTTTCTTTTTTTCTCTTAATGTGCATTATAGTTTAGTGTTCTTTTTATTTTTTTTAAAAAATATTCTCTTTGAACTTGAGTTTGACTCTTTTATATAATCGAGTTGACTTGATTGAGCTCAAGCTCGAGCTCAGGTTTTTAAGTTTGTTGAGCTCATCTTGAGCTTGAGTTTGACAAATTTTTAGCGAGCTGAACTCGAATACTTCAAAATATATCTCAATTCAATTTGACTCGACTTGGTCCACTTAGACAAGAAACGTATTGTGAGATTGTTCATACCGATGCTTCCATGTCATGTCATGTCCTGTAGATATGAACGTTGAACCCTTAGGAGGGTTTTGTTTGGGAGTCTTGAAAAGATGTGGATGTTCTTTGGGATTCAAAATCTTGGCGTTTAGCCGTCTTTGTATTGGCAGAACACAACCATTTTACTACTAATGATGAAATTGTTTTTGAGGTTGGTTTGACAAGGTCAGTGTGTTAGGTGCTGTTTGGTGCAAATTAGGATATGTTTTTCAGAGTTTGTTAGTGTTTGGTGCAATTTTGCTAATAAATTGTGAGATAAAAAAATATTTTAAAAAGCTAAAAAAAAACCCTAAAGCCGAGTAGGGATTGTTTTTAGCTTTTGCATTTAGATTTGTAAACCAACTGATTATAGTAATTTAGATATATATTGTTTTGCAAAATAAAGAAAAAAAAAATGCCTTCAATGTATATTGTTTTTTGGTTTTTTGGACAATTACAAAAGAAATCCCAAGATTTGAGTCTTTTAACAAAATAAATCATGAGTTTTTAATTTTATCAATTTAAACTCTAATATTTTGATTTGTTTTCAATTTAAACCATTAATCTATTTTTATTAAGTAAAATCAACGGAAAAAAAAAATATTTTAATTATTAAACTCAATATAAGTATACATAAAATGTCAAAAATATTATTTTTATTGGAGTTTAATGATTAAAATATTATTTTTTCCGTTGATTTTACTTAATAAAAATAGATAAATGGTTTAAATTGAAAATAAATTAAAAATTTAGGATTTAAATTGACAAAATTAAAAGTTTAGGGTTTATTCTGATATAATTGTCCCTTTTTTAGTTTTTGTCTCTTATGGTAATGCATTAATTTGTAGTTTAAATCTGGTTTCTATTGAATCTTGCCCCAGTTTTGATATGTAATTGTGTAACCTCTTGAACAAGAGATGTCAAATGGGTTTCTCACTTGCAAGGAAATCTTCTAGACTGGGCTATTACTAAGAACTATAGGTGAAAAATGGATCATTAACGTTATGGTCCCAAACTTATCAGCTTATCTTTTTTTTAATGATGTATTTGTGTGGTTGAGATTGAATTGATATAGTGTGGGGTCTACATATAAATGAATTTGAACCATATATTGATGTTTTTGGATAAAATTTGGGATAAAAATTCCAAATTCGTAGTATTACTGAAAATGGATAGGTATAGGGCTGAGCCTGGTTCGGACTAAATCATTATTTACAGTTTTATGAAATTTAGAATCAAATTGAATTACGAAAATTTTGGAACCAAAGTAATATTTTGCATAAGCTAAATAAGTTCACTTATTTGTACCATATCACCTCTTTACTTTTCTGTACATTTTTTTTGTAAAAAGTTAAAAAATATACTTATTTAGATAATTTCAAACAATCCTTACTCGAACTTAGAAAATGTAATTTGCTTCGGTTTGGTACAACGATTTTTATATACTTTGTCATTATTTACAATATGATCACAATACGCTCAAAACATAAAACAATATGTCACAATTTTATAAACAACTGTTTAAAGGGAAATTTGGTCAAAATTTCATCGTAATAAAATTTTCATACATTAAGGACAAACAAAAAATTTTCTTGAAAAGTCCATTACACATCACTATTATCAAAATATCTTTAGTGAGTAATTTAATAATTTAAATTTTAAATTTTAAATTCCTATCTAAAAAAGAAAATTAAATTTTAAACTGATATAACTTTTAATTTAGACAACACTTTTTAATAAAATTAATATTTTTAAAATTCCCTCGTCAAGATTTGTTTAGTAAGATCTATGAAATTCTTTTAAAAAATTAATAAAATTTTTACCGTTGAAATTAATGTCAACAGTCAAATTTTATACTATCTCACAGTAAAACTTATTGTGAATCAAAGTAAAATTTTACCATAAAATTTATATTTTATTTTGTATTGTCTTCAGAATTAAATTGATTCGAATTTAATATTTTAATGACTTAATTTACGAAATCAAAACTTTAAGAATTTAAACGAAAAAGATGTTAAATTGTAAGGACTATAACTGTAGGCCATGTTTGATTCACAAGACTAATAGTGATGGTATTAACAATCCCATCAAATTAGTGTGATCTTCACCATCCAATTGGATTAGTAGGATAAATTATCTTCTTATCCATTGTTTGATTTGCATTGGATAAGAAAACATATAAATGTAAAAGAGTCTTTTTATTTTATTTGCCAATTCAGGATTTATAATCTTACTACTACTCCATTATAAGTTTGTAGGATTAATTATCTATTGGATTAATAATTCTAAAATAAAATTTTAAAACCAATACAAGATTATGAGACTCACGGATTAATAATTTCAATCTCATATTCTAATCCTTTCAATCAAATATGCGCGTAGAGTAATATCAACCTGGAAGCTTATACATGCCACTGCCCATTTTTCAATCAATCAACCCACATTAAGATTAAAAGTAACTTTTTTGAGTCTCCTCTATAATTTATTTAATAATATTGACAATCACTCATGACATTGGTGCAATTGCACACAAATTTCAAATTCACCCATAAATTATTACATGGCTAATAATGAAGTAAGTCCAGTTGTACCCACAAAACACAAGGTTTTGCTAGTAGCATCATCAACCCAACAAACAAGAACGCACACTACAAAGTGCAAATAGTAAGAGCTAATAGCTTACATTTAAATGACTTGATTGACAAAATGGAAACTTTAAGAACTTAACTGAAAAAGACATTAAATTGTAAGGATTATAACTGTAGTTTATCCAGTAAAGTAATATCAACCTGTAAGTTTATACATGCCACTGCCCATTTTTCAATCAGTCAACCCTCATTAAGATTAAAAGCAACTTCTTTGAGTCTCCTCTATAATTTATTCAATAATATTAACAATCACTCGTGACATTGGTGCAATTGCACACAAAACACAAATTTCAAATTCACCCATAAATTATTACATGGCTAATGATAAAGTAAGTCCAGTTGTACCCACAAAACACAAGGTTTTGCTAGTAGCATCATCAACCCAACAAACAAGAACACACACTACAAAGAGCAAATAGTAAGAGCTAATAGCTTATTCAAATTTAGACAATAGTCTGATAAAATGTAATCGTAACAACTAACTAGTTTGCATAGATATATGAGACCACCTTGTAACATTGGTTGGTTTCTCCAACTTCTTGATCTTCATAGAATTTGAGAAAATCGTGCCACGAAAATCACCTGTGAGGAAAAAAGCCAAATCTAAATACTTTATAAAGAAACCAAAGAGAAGAAAAATACTAAAAAAAGAACAAACACATGTTCTCACACACACACACATATATATATATATATATATGTGTGTGTGTGTGTGCGCGCGCGCGTGCGTGTGTTTCTTTTTTTCTTTACTTTCTTTTCTTTCGAACTAACAACATGGATGTCTCAACAACATATGCCGTATCTTAGTTAGTTTAGTTAACAAATCCAGAGATGCCAAAATAAAAACAAAGCTAAATAGTTATTAGGTCAACCTCAAAAGAAGAAGAAAATTATTAGGAAAATCAGAAGGGATAAAAATGCTAAAACGGGAACAAAGTACAAACATATATATTCCATCTATTTGTTTGTACTTTTATTTTAGCATAAATTTATTTCTTTCATTAAAAAGAAGCCTATATACAAACTACTATGTACTATGCTCTGTTTGGTTTGAAGGGGAACAAAAATCTATGAGAGGTTTTTTGAAAAATGTGTTCAGTAGAAAACAGTGTCCTATATTTGGTTAGGACTCTAAAAATGATGATACTAATAGTCATGGTAGCATTGGTGTGGGTTGTGATAGTGGTGGTTGGGGTGGTGGCTATGGTAATGGTAGTGACAATGGTCGTTATAGTGTGGTTGGTGGTAGAAAGGTGATAATGGTAACTGGTGGGTCGTTAAGCACACCAAAAATAAAGTCCAAACTGTATCTAAATTCCATAGAATAATTGCAAGTCTACGTATCGATCCACAATGACTAATGTAAAATTCAACTAATTTTAATGGCAAGATTCCTAGATTAATTTAGACGAGAATAATTGATGATAATTAAATTAAAGTGAGAATTAAAATAACAACTAGAAAATTGAAGAGTAAATTACAAATACACCCTTGATGTTTGCTTAAAGTACAGATGGCCCCCTGTAATTTGAAAAATTATAAATACCCCATTTTCAGAATTTTTTATTTAACAGAAGTAAGTAAAAAAAAATAAAATTCATAATTGCTCTCCTATACAATAATAAATTTTTTTTAAAAATTATTAATTCAAACATATTTTTAACATCATTAAAAATTATTAATTGACTTAATGATTTATTAATAAAAGGAGTGATTTGTTATGAAATTAGAAATCTCAGAGGATGGAATGTAATTTCTAGAATCACAGGGGGCGATTCGTATTTTAATCAAATCTCACGGGGTGTATTTGTAATTTATCCAAAATTTTAAATTAACAGTAAATATTAAGATTGAGAATTCAATTTGGGACAAATCCTAGGGCAAAGAATCCACCACTAGTTGCGTAAATAGGGTTTAACATCAACATCTAATTGCAAAATGTTTCACAACTACATATTTGAAATATTGATCAAAAGGATTGTTGCGTTCAACATATAGGCACGAATTATCTCAAGTAGTACAACTCGTTCGCTATAGACTACGACAGCAATACGACTCGTCTCTCATAGCATGACTCGTCTCATACTTTGAGTATAGCACATAGAAAACCACTATATAAAAAGTATTCAAAGCCTAGTTAAAACTCTATTTACATGGCTAGGGTTTTATCAAAATCCTAGAAAGAGAAGCCTAGCCGCTCATGAAGGAGTAGAAAGATGATGAAGAAGCCGCCATGGAAGACCTACAATCCTTCAACTCCAAAACTCCAAAACCCTAGCCTTCTTTGCCTCTTTTTTTAAGAGAATTTTTTAACCCTAGAACAACCTTTTTTTTCCTCATCTTATACTTTTCTAGCAAAACAGGTGACTTAAGAAAAAACACGCAAGAAAATTGACGTGGCCGCACGTACCGGAAAGGCTTAGCACATGCAGGAAAAACCCTTTGCACAAGCGAATAAGGTAGTCCGTTTTGATCTTTGGGAAGGGGGCCGCACGTGTAAGAATGACCCTCCGCACGTGCGGTGTGTGCTTTTCAACTAAAATATCACTTTTTGGTTCATTTTGTACTTCAAACACATCCAACCTAATTCACATCAAACACTAGTAAAATGTACAAAGTTGCATCAAAAAGAGGGTTAAGAAATGTCAATTATAGGCCTCAATCGTATACATTTCGACCTCAATTATGCCTCCCAACTTACAACTTGCTAGTCATCGAGTAAGGAAAGAAAGAAAGAAAGAAAGAAAGAAAAAACAAAGCAAAATCTAGTTACATCCTCTTTGTGGAAAGAACAATTGCATTTAACATATGTTTGAACTAGATAATCCTCTGTGATATGTTTAAAGTTGAACATATTGATATGTTTAAAGTTGAACATATTGGAATAGAAGAAGAACGTTAACCGATGAAGGGAAATGCTATATGCAAGTTATGTCATTTGTGAGTTTGATTATTACAAATGGCATAACTCAATACCATGGGAGTCATGACTAAAAAAGTAAAAAATAAAAAAATTTGAGTTATAATCAAATATCACATGAAGTATAACCAAACAACTCTTGGATCATAAGTAAAATAATGCCATAACCAACATCATAATATGTCATAACTAATAACACTATAGGTCATAACTAATGACACATAAATCGTAACTAAAAGTGCATACATTACACGCTACCATAAAATTTCCATGCCTAGCATTCCTTAAAAATAAAGTTAATTGGTAAAAACAAGAAGAACTAACATTTTGTGCAATGACATTTTTTTTTGTGTGTGTGTATCAATAGGATACGTATGCATAAACCTTTCCTCTAAAGAGTTGATAATCTACAATTGTTAATACCTGAAAAATGTTGTTAACCGTCATCGTCATCAAAGTCAAAGCCAAAGTCAAAGTCAGAATCTTCATCATCCTTATTGCCTATGTAGTAATTAAAGAGAAACTAATGTTAATATTTGGCAATGTTGAAGTAAAAATCAATTTGTTTGTAAAATAATGAACCTAGCCAAATCTTCTGTACTGTAAACAATTGGCGGTGGCATGAAGCATATCTGAAGCAGTGGCGGAACTAGAATTTTGGCTCAGGCAATAGTAAAGTAAAATGTTATGTCTATATTAGTATTACCCACCCCACTGCGCTTCGACCCTATCAAACTTAACCCTCATTTCTAATCATGACGTTGACTTAGACTGTAATGATTGTCTCCAAACAAAATAAATTATTTTATTGAGAGATTTCATCAAAAATAAATAAATAATGATTCTACATATTTGTATATATATTTGTCACAGAAGAGGGAAAAAATGCCAATAAGAACTAACTAGCAAATATTATAAAAAATAATAGAAAACAAACATTTAAAAATAGACTTTATAACATCATAAAGGTGATTGTCGTCATAAAATAGACATTTGAATAGCGTAAATTATAAGAACTAATTTGAAAAAAAGAAAAAAAGAGAGAGTATATAATCAAATTTAGAGGGGGCAAATTGAAAGAACTATTTATAAACCTATACTAAAACATAGATTTTAGAAAGTTGAAGGGGGGGCATGTGCCCCCCCTGGGCCCATGCTCCTCCGTCCCTGATGTGAAGAGAGTTTATTATTAACAAATAAAGTTAAACATTACAAAAATGTCTAATTTTATTTTTGAATCACAAATTATTATAATTTTATTAAAAAATTAAACAATATTTACTATAAAAATATATTTTAAAAAATACTTGCACCACCTCTGGAAGGGATTACCCTTATTGTTGGACACCAATAATTATATGAACCCCACTTAACTATGCCGAATTTACCTAGAATGAGAA
This sequence comes from Camellia granthamiana, assembly GCA_036172215.1. Classification (NCBI taxonomy): domain Eukaryota; kingdom Viridiplantae; phylum Streptophyta; class Magnoliopsida; order Ericales; family Theaceae; genus Camellia; species Camellia granthamiana. The sequence goes on along the minus strand of CM069912.1, from coordinate 48,619,023 downwards.
TTTGTAGTTGAGATTGAATTTGTGTAGTGTGTGGTCCATGTGTGAAATAAATCTGAACCATGAAATAATAAATCTAAGAATAATGTTTGGTAGTTCGAGGATTTTCCCTCCCGAAATCCCCCTAATGCCCAAAACGACGTCGTTTTGGGCATTAGCCTTTTTTTTTTTTTTTTTCTTTTTTTGCTTCCATTTTCGATCAGCTTAGGAACGGGAGGAGAGAAAGAGAAGAGAGAAAGAAGAGAGAAAGAGAGAAAGAGAAGAGGGGAGAGGGCCCCTCCTTACGGCCGCTGACCTGCCGATCGTCGAGCAGCTCCGATCGTCGCAGCCCCGCCCCTCGCAGCCCCTGCCTCTACCGCCTCCGCCCCCGGCCTCCGCCTCCAGCCCCATTTGTTGGGCCCCCTCCAGTCCCTCCTCCTCCTCCTCCTCCTCCTCCCTCCTCCCTCCTCCTTCTTCTTCTTCCTGCTTCTGATCTGCAAAAAAAAAAAAAAAACAAAAAAACAAAAAACAAAACAAAACAAAAACGGCGTCGTTTTTGGTTCGGAGATTCGGGGGAGAGGGGTTTCGAGCTACGTAGCACTGCTGTAAATCTAAGTAGTTAAATCTAAATTTGTAGTATTATTGTGTTGGACACACCATGGTTGTTAGTGAGGTAGCTATGTGGTTAGGTTTAGTACCTTATTTCACCCTTTTGACTGACTAGTATTTACCTTGTGAAAATATTTTTAGAAGTTGATTTTATTTTTCACTTTTATAATTTGATTCAAATTTTCTTTTGGTCCCTACATTTTAATTCCAATTTCAATTTGATTCTCTCATCCAAATTTTTGTTAATTGTTTCTATGTGTACATTCCAAAATCGTTAATTTTAACTTCCAACTTGAATAGAAAGACCAAACTAAAACTAGATTTAAAGTATAGAGACCAAACTGTTCAATTTGAAATCATAGGGACTAAAGTGAACTTGGGTTAAACTGTAAGAGTTAAAAGTGCAATTAACCCTAATCTAATTACTAACTTGCTAATTCCTAACTTTGTCAAAAATAAAATAAAATAAAGTAAAATAAAAATTAAAAAATAAATAAATATTATCATTTTTCAAACTTATAAGCACCTAATTGTAATTTTCCCTAAAATTTAGCCATATTCATTAGTAATGTGGGAGATTGAGTAGAATATTATGTAAAATATTTGGGATTCCTAACATTGTCCAATTATCATTGGACATGCCATAGGTTTGTGTTCCTTTATCTTATGTTTGGTTCATTGGAATTAAATGAAATAGAATTGTCATTCCATTAGGACATATATTTTCATATTTGGTGTACTAAAAATATAATATAAAAAAATTATTGTTTACTATTGTAAAATAATGATCATTTCTTAAAGAGGTTAAGAAATGATTATTCCATTTCAATCCACGTTTATTCCAGTGAATCAAATAATACCCTATCGTAACTACTTTTTTCTTAGCTGTAAGATGTATAGCTAAAAAACTGAGTAGTGAAGTTGCCTTCTTGAGTTCGTCGAAAACTTGCAAATATACAATTACAGATTTACCTGGAAATTTGGGGCAGTACCTGGAAATTTGGGGCAGAGGATTACATGTGTATGTCTGGCTGGAATTTCATTATCATTTACATCCGGGCCAAAACACACGAGACTTGGAAGACTTCTAAGGTTGACAGTGTCAATTTCTCGCGAAAAGATTTCTTCTTCGTTTTCCCTGGTGACAATCTTTTCTACCTTCTCGCAATGTTCAACTGTTAGATTTCGTAGATTCACAAGAACGTTGGCCATTGAAATTGTGAATATATATCTCAGGTTGTCACAGTGCTGCACTCTTAGAGAACTTAGATTTTTGAAACAATGAGTTTGTTGGGAAATATTCTTCCATATGTGCATCAACTTTGGCAAATACTTCAATTTCAATTTGCTTAACTGAGTGATTAATGTTTCTTTCTCAGCAACATCAGCACATACCCCTTCTTGGAGATCAAATATCATTTCCAGTGAATCACACCACCATACTTTTAGCCCTTGTATATTGTGCAGCCTTTGCATTAACTTGGACGAGACAACACTTGATAATTTTCCACAACACTGGACCCGTATGAATCTTACTTTGTCAAGGCATCCGACTTCAAGTTGGTTGTGCCATATCTTAGTTGGCTCATCTATTCCTGTGACATCAAGTATTCCCTTGGTGACATCTTTCCGAATCCATTGTTTGGTTAAAAAATAAGATCAGATTAATAGTCAAATACATATCATTTCTAACAAAATAGTTAAGGGACTAATTATTTAGACTAACAGTTCATTGGATTGTAATCTGCCCCTACTATCTAGTCTGTCCAAACAAACACTCCCTTAGTGTTAACACCATTTATTTGAGAGTTGGGTACAATAGACAAAAGAATAATGATATACAAATAGAAAAAACATATAACATTTGTATACAGACTGATGTTGTTGCACTAAGATTTATCCTTTTAAAATCACGTGCCCATTAAAATGACATTTAATTACAAAAAATACCACCACTACGTCATTCTAAAAAAAAAATTTGGGAAAACATCATATTAGTAGAGTTTTGAAAAAATAATTACAAATTAGTGAGAAACTTTATAAATATTAATAATCCAAAATTGTAAATTACTTTTTCACCGACTTTTTTTCTTCTTCTTCTTCTGACATCCACTGGGATGTAGTAACCCCAAAAAATTATGTCTAATTTTTTTTTTTTTTTTTAAGAGAATGGATTAATTTTCTTGACAAAATCTTTGACCGCATCAATGCTAAAGAGTTTATTCTCCTTGATTTTGTGTACCCAACAATTCTTTCCTCTTCAAACATTTAGAGGTTTATCCTTAGTTTAATGGATATTGGAAATATTTTCTTTGAAAGAATGTGTCCTTAATGTGAAATACTATAATTTTAAGACAACTCACTTACCTTTCTATCCAAGAGATGGTGTTGCGATGAGTTAAAAAATTCCACTTCTCGAACATTGCTCTCTTGTAGCTCTAGCATGCGCTGCAATGCTGAAGGGAGTGTCCTCATGTTGGGACAGTTGATTACTTTTATCTCCTCGATGAATGATCCTTCAAATGCGTAAGCTTGGGGACAAACTCTTGAGGCTTGGCAGATGATAGAGTTTGAGACTATTTAGTTGAGGGAACATGATTATATTTGTTGCGACTTCATCATCTACTTTTGGTTCCTCATTAACAATCGCTTCCAGCACACCACATTCAGCTACAGCTATTTCTCGTAGTTTCACAAGAAGTTTGGCTTGAGAAGATGAGAATATATATCTCAAACTGCTACAACCCACTACTGTTAAGGATGTCAGGTTCTGAAAGCTTGGAATTCTTTGTAAGTTGTTCTTCCAAACATGTGTCAACTTTGGTAGATAAAGTAGGACCAATTTTGTTAATGAAGGGAGTACGATATCTGGATAGCCTTCCCTAACAATTATTCCTTCAAGATCAAATGCTACTTTCACAGATTGACACCACGCCACCTCAAGTCGTTCAAGACTCTGCATGCCCTTAATCACATTGGATGGAAAAAGAATATTCGATAGCTTAGGACACTGCCAAATAATCATGTCTCCCACTTTAGATTGAAGTTCCCTAGGCCATATCTCAATCACGTTATCCATTCCACCGATCAACAATCCCTCAACGGTAATTAATTTAACCTATAAAGTCAACATATTTTATAGTTAAACACAACATATTTTATTTCCATTAAATATCATTCATTTAATGTTGGAAATAACATAGCAGAATTTTCAATTATGTTTGTGTCGAGTGTGGTTTTGATAATGAAGTTGCTAACCACTTCGTCATGATCTCAAGTGAATTTCATCGTGATTTAAATTAAAATTATTTTCTTCAAAAACTATAAAATTAAAGTATTACTATACAAGTTTAAAAATTAGATCCATTTTTTAACTTCAATAATATGACAATCAATTAAGATATCTAAGAAAATATTCTCTCTCATATGTTCTCTAATTATCAACTAATCACATCACTTACATGTCGTTAGATCTAAAAAATGAGTCTAAAACATGGACTAATATATCATTTTTCATAAAATTATACATGTTTTCTAATGCAAGCTCACTATACTTGAAAATCATTGATTTTGTCATTTCATAGCAAGATAAGGTTAACAAGAAAAAGTAGAATATATTTTTGAGTTTAATAAGATATTGGCCTCCAAACACGTTTTACAATTGTAGACACTCCATTTTTGACCGACCTTAAGACTCAGACGTCACCGATTGAGCACTCGGTGATGTTACATGCTGTGCTCGTTCAGAAGTCTCAGAGTCGCGGCCGTGCGCCCTGCCTCCGGACTCCCGAACTCTCTTCTGTGCCTTGTCTCGGTTTGCGAACCAGGCTCGGTTTTCTCTGTTTTTGTTCCTGAGGGGAGGGAGAGGTCCCGTAGACCATCTCTCAGTGGCCGTGGGCTACATTTCGTGGCCGTAGGCCATTTTGCCCATTTCGGAGCCCGGTTCCCGGTTTTCGGAGCCGTTAGGCCATGTGCCTCGGTTCGGGACCACCCAACCATCTCCGATTCCTCCGGTTTCGGGCATGCATCTCATTTACTCCCTTTCAAGGGACACTGGGGTCTTAGATACCCGCTTCGCAGCCAAACACCACTTTCGGTGCTTAACGGCCAATTTTAGGGATCCCAAACTGCGTGTTTTGGCCCCCGAGCATTCGTTTTGCATCGGTTTTTGTTCATTTTTGGCAGGTACCTCTGTTTTATCATAAGGAAGGTCACTGGAGGGTGGGAGGACAGTAATTGTCTCAGCAACCAGTTATGCTCCTCCGGCGCCTCCCGGCGCCCGTTTTTCTCACTTCCGGGCTAATGTTGAACACCCTAGGGCCATTTTCTTCGAGCCAAAACCACATATTTGTGTTGTACACACATGGGAGGACCCTAAAAAATGGTGCTCGGCCAGTAATTCTTCTTTTCATTTTTGGACCTCTCATAGAGGTGGCTTGTTGTCTCTCCTGCTTCAGAGTTGCCAAATTCCAACCACAGGGCCTTGTTGTACACACATGGGAGGACACTACCCTTTGGTGCTCGGCCAGCAATTCCAACTTTCCATTTTTACCCCTAGCCGGCCGGCCATGGGGGGTGGCCGGCCGGCCACCTCCAGCAAAAGTGGCTAGCCGGCCTGCATCCTCAGCTTGTGTTCATTACAGCTGTATAGCTGTTTCTCCAAAATATCTTGGCATCCGGGGGATATTTTGGGAGGGAAAGCTTGGGTGCATTTCCCTCCTCTTTTACACCCCCTTCTTGGCCTTTATAAGTGGCTGGCCAGCTCCTTCATTAGGGTTAGAAAAACTCTCCTCAAGGGCTCATAGACATTGGCTTACATCTCCCTCTCCAAAAACCTCCAAAATCCTTAAGCTTTGGCCTCATTTGTTCATCAACACCAAGCACTACCTTCACCACTTCCATTCCAGCAGCAAGGGAAGGTTTTTCAGAGGCTAAGAAGCAACAAACTCAAGCCAAGAAGCAACTAAAGTGTAGTCTTCAAGGGTAAGTCACTATTTCCCCTTTTCTAGCACTTTCTTGCTTCATTTCTTAAGCCTACTTGCTTATTGTTTTGAGCTCCGACCTTAACTGAAACTAGGTCTATTTTGAGCTTTTCTTCATGTTTGTTCAAGGGCTCAACCCTGTTTGAGCCCTCTATGATGCACTTGCTTCAATATCATCTTGTATGTCAATATTTTGCATGCTATTTCTAGCCTATTAGTGATCTGTTTTCGAGCATAATATAAACTGTGAGTGGGCCTATTTTGAGCCCCTCTTCAACATTGAAGAAGGGCTCAACCCTGTTTGGCCTCTCTATCATGCATTTGCTTCACAATCTCTCATATTTACCGTAAATTTGCATGATTTGTTTGGCTTATATGCAATTTGTTTTGGAGCATGTCATGAACTGTGAGTAAGCTTATTTTGTGTCCCTCTACAACATTGTAGAAGGGATCAACCTTGTTGGGGGTCTCCATGTTGTACTTGCCATTGTATCTCTCTTTGACCCCCATTTTGCATGCTTTTTAGGCCTATCTAGCTTCTGTTTTCGGCCACCATCAGTACTGAAAACATTCATATTTTGGCCTTCTTGTCATGTTTTGTTCAGGGTCCAAGGCTGTTTGATGAATGTAAGGCATACTTCATGTTTTAGCCTTTGTTGGCTTCATTCTTGCATGACATTTTTAGCAAGTTTGCATACTGATTTGAGGGTTGTCATCTACTGTAAATGTGCATATTTTTGGTCCCTCTTCAGTGTTGTAGAACTGTATTTTTCAGTTTGAGCATTGCGTATACCATTTGCTTCATTGTTCCCTTTTTTCCCCCATTTTTGCATGCTATTTTTGCCATACTTGTGATCGTTGTTTGGCCATACTTTGCACTGGAAAAATGCTATTTTAGGGGCTTCCTAGCATCTTTCTTTACACTTCATGTCCATATTGTGCATGTTTGGCATAGCTGCAAGTCATTTCGGGTACTTAGCATAGCATTTCGGGCATCGGGTGTAATTTTGCTACAATTCGGGAGCTGTTTTTGCATCATTTTGGCTGCTGAAATTTGCATTTTCCATATGCCATATGCCACGTCTCATTTGCATGCCATTTCATGCCTTAGGGCCATTGCCTCGGTTTGCGTGCCCGTGTGCACGCATTTCGAGGCACTTCATTTTTATCCGACGGCCTCTTATGTGAGTGAGGCTGAGGCTCTCTCATGTTAGTGTAAGTCCATTTTGCATTCTGTATGTCATTTTAGCATCGTTGCATTCCGTATGCCATTGCCTCGATTTGCGTGCCCGTGTGCACGCATTTCGAGGCACCTTATTTTCATCTCACGGCCTCTTATGTGAGTGTGGCTGAGGCTCTCTCATGTTAGTATAAGTCCAATCTGCATTTGGAATGCCATTTCATACTTTAGTACCATTGCCTCGGTTTGCGTGCCCGTGTGCACGCATTTCGAGACACTTCATTTTCATCCATTGGCCTCCTATGTGAGTGTGGCTGAGGCTCACTCATGTTTGTATAAGCCCATATTGCATCACACATCTCATTTCAGTCCTGTTGCATTCCGTATGTCATTCCCTCGGTATGCGTGCCCGTGGGCACGCATTTCGAGACATCTCATTTTAGTCTCATTGTATGTCATATTTAAGCCGTTTCATGCATTTATGCCATTGCCTCAGTTTGCATGCCCGTGTGCACGCATTTCGAGGCACTTCATTTTCATCCGCCGGCCTCTGATGTGAGTGTGGCTGAGGTCCACTCATGTTAGTGTAAGTCCATTTGCATTGCGTATGCCACTTTATGCCTTAGGCTCATCGCCTCGGTTTGCGTGCCCGCGTGCACGCATTTCGAGGCATCTCATTTCCATAGCATTATGTATGTTAGGATTGCATATTAGCTGCATTTCATGCATATCATGCATATTGCATCGTGTTCGGGATAGGAGTTAGCCCGGGCACGGGAAACGAGGCGCGTTCCGTACTCCGAGTGATGGAACGGGTCTCAATTCCCAAGTCACCGACACTCCGGATTACCCATGATGGAGTTAGGTTTTGTTGTAGCATTCATCTGCATTCACCCCATATTGAGTTGTGCAATCCGACTCCTCGGCCATCATGCATCGATATGCATGATTGGTGGCACGAGGATCGAGGCATGCATATATTTGTGAAATACATTGCTATGCCCCTCTTCTACTCTCTGTTACAGCAAAACGAAGAATCAGCAACTTTCTGGAGTCTGGCACGCATTTCGAGAAACATCGCAAACAGAGGCTAATTGGGGCATCCCAGTGGATTTCCGCGCAAGGCAGCCCAACATGCATCATTTCATTATCCAGAGCGGAGTCAAGGCAGTCCCTGGCTCGCATGCCAGTTTACAGCTTTCTTAGTTAATTTGATAATTAATTAGGAATTTGTATATTTATTTCGGGCTGTATTATTCTTTTATTTCGGACTGTATTATTTTATTCGGACCCTCTGCGCGAGGGCATAAATGTAATAAGTGTGCGTGAGTGTGATGTATGTCTTCCAACCCCCACTTCTTTCTCCCTTTTATTTACCCGCTTATGATGGTTAGATATAGGGCATATTTCAATTAGCATACAGTATGACAGCATGTTTGCATCATTCATCTGTTTTGCACGCACCGGGCTCGGCGCATCATACAAACTGCATTTGTATTTCGATTCCAAATTGAATACTTGATAGCTGTAGCATTTCATATGCCATGTTTAGAATAGCCGAGCCTGCTATAGTTTGCATTTTTGCATGTGTTGCATTAGGCATTTCAGGATACTTAGGATCATGCATGATTTCTAATCGGTTTTTCTGTTTTGGCTTGGAGTACTCGGTGAGTTTTATGCTTTAGCATCCTTGCATGCGTGTGAGTGTTGCCATGATAGCATGCTTACCATGAGGCTAACTGCTTACGTGATATAACTGCCTTGAATGCCTGTGGGTGGAGGTTGAGTTACTTGGATTGGACAAATCATCAAATGCTTGTTTTAAGCCCACTAGATAGTGGCAAAATCATATTTTCTTAAGCCCACCCGAGGGTGGCAAATCCACGTCTTATCCTACCTGCGGGTAGCACCATCAAACCATTTTCAAACAAACAAGCATGAAGTGTCTCGTTCCAATTCAGGCGATTCAGTCTATACTTGTATGCTGTGCGCATCACATAGTAACCTAGGCTAATAACCGGAATAAGAACTCACAATGTTTTCAAAATCAGATATCATGGTTAGTAGAGTCCGGTCTTTGACCGGGCGAGTGGGGGTGCTCACGAAGTGACCTTCCCCAATCGTACCCAAGTTCCCGAGCCGAGGCAACTTTGGTGATGACGGACACGTGGCCTTTGGCACCGAGTCAGGGTTTCCTAAATTTCCCATTTTAAAATATTTAGGTGGCGACTCTGTATCTGGCGAAGCAGTCCATGTTTGGCACTTCTTTCAAAAAAATCTGTTCTCAAAACGATTTGCCGGATTTGGACTCTTCGGTTCAAGATTGAGAACCGTGACATTTGAGTCCTTCGAACTGTAGTGACCCAATATCGAACCAGAACGGGGGGGACTCGCACTCCCTTCTCCCCGGGATGCGTTCGGGGATGTCTACAACAATGTAAATCAGATTTTTGACAATTTAAGTAAATATGAGCAAGTAAAATGATTGAGTGGGATCCTTGTTTGTTGTTGTTTTTTTGTGTTTTGTTTTTTCCTTTGATTGGTCCATCTCTAATTCTTGGGTCTAGTGCTGGCATAGGATTGTATTTGTTTTTCAGTGCCAATTTAATTGAGATAGTTGACTCTAACTATAATACTTTGTAGTTTGTACACTTCCATCCTTTGTTGATGTAAGTTATGCTTGTAATTTTACTTCTTCATCAATAAAGTCTTTTATTTGCTAATCAAAAAAAAAATATTAGATAATTTAATTAAATTTTACCATATTAGAATATTTTTATTGATAGCTTTCTTGGTGACCATTCTTACTTGACTATATATAGGGCTCTCATTATATTGTAAAGAGACACATTATTGAATACACTTTTCTATTTTTTCAATACTGTAAACATAGTATCACACATATTACAACCTTTCCTTCGCCGCTCGCCGGATCTCAGTCCTATTTGCTATCTTTTCATCCCAAACCCCTCAGTCCTTGAACTTGAGTATCTCACAGCCACACATTTGTCTTTTTCTCCAACTATCGCCGCCATTACTCACCGCAGCTCCAGCCATTGCCTCCACCTCGGACATCTATTCCATCACGCTAGCTACAGCTTCGACCATCACGCTGGCAGTTCCGGCCTATCACCGCCGTCCTTCGCCGTTGCTCAACTACCAGCCCACATTCAAGATCTTTCCTCTCCCTCTCTCAGATTTACCCATCTTTCTAATCTACACTCTCATTTTTTTAATCAAACCCATCCTACACACTTCCCCAAACCCACAATTTTTTAATTAACCCATCCAAAATTCTCTGTCTCTCTCTCTATCTCTTGGGTACACTTTCTATTCTAACAAAACAATATGTTTTTCAACTCAATCACATGGGCATGTCCCACTATTAAAATAAAAATTCTTTTCTACAATTTTTTTTTTTTTTTTTTTTTAAAGAATATGATCTCTCTCTTCCGCTCTACTTTGTCTTTTCCTCTATTTTGACATCAAATAGGTTTCTATCTTCAAACATATTTGAGTTTGAGGGGGCAGGGGGCGGCGGGCGGGCAGGGGGGCAATATACTTATAACATGGTGAGCAAGGTGATACACCATGCAAACCACCCAAGCTATCCTTTGGCGCACCACCCAAGTCACCCCCTAGCGCACCACCACCTAAGTTGTCCCTTGGCGCACTACCTAAGCTGGCCCCTGGCACGTTCTGTCTTAAGCCGCCCCGTGGTGCACTCAATTCCTACAATGGTTCGGTACAACCATAAACCGTCTTCTGACATTAACTCCGGTTTTTCATACAACGGTCCGATATGACCATAAACTATCTTTCGTCATTAGTTTCGACTGCTCCTATAACGGTCAGGTATGACCATAAATTGTCTTCTAGCATTATTATTTTTATTTTATTTTATTTTCTCTAGTTTCTCTTTCGAAACTCCAGTTGGTCTCTTTGCAATCATCTTGAGTTTGAGAGAGACTGTTATATGTATTATATTCACTATATATATTAAATACTGTAATTAGGTTTTATCATATTAGGATATTTCTATTGTTAGCTTTCTTGGTGACCACTCTTACTTGGTGACCACTCAGCCTTGCCTATATATAGGCCTCTCATTGTACTGTAAAGATAAAGATACATTTTTATTGAATACACTTTTCTATTTCTTCAATACTGTTAACATTGAGAAAAAATAAGGTTAACAAGAATGTTTTCTATTAAAATATCAAGCATAAATTAATTAATTTTTGCTTTATTAATATTTTGAAAATCGGGGAATGACAAATTAGAGGCTTTCCTCTACTTTATCTGGGGAAAACTCACCCAAAAACAAAATAGGTTTATCGTATATACAGAGAGAGAGAGAGAGAGAGGTGGCATAGGGAGGTAGAGGTAGGGCCACTCTTGAGATTTATGAGATCTTAGGCAAACTATGAAATGAGGCCCTCTTACATATACTTTTTCGGGTAAATTACAAATACATCTCATGAAATTCGCTTAAAATATGAATTGTATCATATGGTTTTGAAAATTACAGCCTGTCTCTTGAAGTTTCTAATTTCATAATAAATATCGCATTTTATTAATAAATCATCAAGCCAATTAACAATATTTAATGATATCAAAAATTTATTTTAATTAATAATTAAAGTTATTTTATTATTGAATAAGAGTAGTTAGAAATTTCTTCTTTTTTTTTTCAATTAATTATGTTAAATAAAATTTTTTGACAATGGGATATTTGTAATTTTCTAAACCACAGGGGCAATCTATATTTTAAGCAAACCTCAAGAGGTATTTATAATTTACCCTACTTTTTTTTTAAAAAAAAAATATAGATAAAACGGTAAATACAAATAAATTTTTTATTTGTTAGTAGTCACCAAAAAGTTTACTTGCACAAATAATCGTTAAAATTATAAATTAAAATTTACTTCCATATATTAATATAAAAAGAAATCATTGCAAAGACTCAAAAAGATAAAAATTTGATGTTGTTATTTTATAATTTAGCAATATCCAGTTTATAATTGACCCAACTATCACATTTTAGCGGCAAAATCACTAATTAAATTTGCATAATCTAATTTATATATCAAATCTTTTTCAATAGATAATATAACTATTCCATTCAATAATTCTTGTCACATTGTTGATCAAAGGAAAGATTTATTCAAAATATATATATTCAATTTGTCCCAACAACACATATATGAAAAAATAAGAAATTGCTCGTTGCTGGTATATGAATTCTTTTAGGGGCCCCTTAGACTAGGCCTCAATCAATAAAAAAAAATTACGGTAAATTACAAATATACCTATTAAAATTTTCTTAAAATACGGATTCCCCTTTTGGTTTGGAAAATTATAAGTATTCTCAATTTTATTTTATTAATTACTTCATATAATTTTATTATTGTATGAGAGAGCAGTTAAAAATTTCATTTTTTAGTTAATTTTGCTAAATAAAAAATGTCGCTTAATAAAATAATAAAAAAAATTGGGCCCCAATGTTTGTTGGGTCTATTTGAATAATATAGTATAAAGTACTAATGAATATGGTTATCTACCAGCCGGTCTTGTTTTTGGATTTTACTACCCATTAGGTTCTGACTTAGAATCTTATGTACACATAAGTCCTAGCCCGTCTATTATTTTTTTCTTTTTTACCTTTGAGTGTTTTGTGTTGCCCTAAACAATCTTTTGTTCTCTCTCTTCCTCCACTATTTGTGCAAACTCTCTCTCTCTCTCTCTCTCTCTCTCTCTCTCTTAGAGAAGACTCATCTCCCTTTACCATTCCGTAAAGAGTTTCATCGTCACACCACCATCGTCGCCTTGGTTGTTCAACCACTATGGCCACTGTTATCAACCACTGCCACCTTCGCCGACCACTGCCATCACCATTGTTCACCAACCATATCCACCATTCTTCTCTGTTGCCATCAACGTCACCATGACCACCACTACGGTCATCGTCAAACCATTACCCCCACTGCCACTGCCACTATCATCTTCCATTCACCACCGTCGTCATCCGTTCACAACCACCATTGATCTACACTCCACCGTCACGAATCCACCATCTCGTTCACCAACCACATCAACCATCACTGATCTACACTCTATATCTCTGATCTTCACTATATTGTCGCTGATCCATCAATTTAGTTGTAGATCTACATCGATCTAGTTGTTTCAACGGTGAAATTGACTCTAAATGACTCCAAACAACACTATTTTTTAGATCTTACTTCTTCTTCTCCTCCTCCTCCTCTTCTTCCTTCTTTCTCTTTCCTTCCATATCTCTCTCTCTCTCTCTCTCTTTCTCTCGCTCTCTCTATTTTTAAAAATAGATTTGCTGTAAAAAAAAAATCAATAATAAATTTATTAGTATTTAGTTGTGTTCAGTGATAAATTTATCACTGAATGTATTATTAATTTTTGTTGATTTTGTATTGATCTATGATGGATTTGTTTTTTTTTTTTTTCAATGATAAATTTATCAATCTCTATTGTTTATTGTGTGTGTGTGTATGGATTATTGTAAATAAGTGAGTGAACATGAGTAAGAGTGAATGATTCAAATTTATTTGTAATTTTTTTAAAAAACTATTATCGCTGATGAAAGTGTGTGTAAATATGACTGAGTAATTGAGTGGTGGAGGTGGTGGCAATAGTGATGTAGTCATGATAGGTGTTATTTTTGTTGAAACAATTCATTAAAATATCGTCGGAGGTGGTTGTAGACGTCCCCGAACGCATCCCGGGGGAAGGAATGCGAGTCCCCCCCCCCCCCCGGTTCTGGTTCGATATTGGGTCACTACAGTTCGAAGGACTCAAATGTCACGGTTCTTAATCTTGAACTAAAGAGTCCAAATTCAGCAAATCGTTTTGAAAACAGATCTTTGAAAGAAGTGCCAAACATAGACTGCTTTGCCAGATACAGAGTCGCCACCTAAATATTTTTTAAATGGGAAATTTAGGAAACCCTGACTCGGTGCCAAAGGCCACGTGTCCGTCATCACCAAAGTTGCCTCGGCTCGGGAACTTGGGTACGATTGGGGAAGGTCACTTCGTGAGCACCCCCGCTGGCCCGGTCAAAGACCGGCCTCTACTAACTATGATACCTTATTTTGAAAACATTGTGAGTTCTTATTCCGGTTATTAGCGTAGGTTACTATGTGATGCGCACAGCAAACAAGTATAGACTGAGCCGCCTGAATTGGAACAAAACACTTCATGTTTGTTTTTGAAAATGGTTTGATGGTGCTACCTGCAGGTAGGCTAAGACGTGGATTTGCCACCCTCGGGTGGGCTTAGAAAAAAACATGATTTTGCCACTATCTAAGTGGACTTAAAACAAACAGTCAATGATTTGTTCCACTTCAAGTAACTCAACATCCACCAACAGGCATTCAAGGCAGTTATATCACATAAGCACATAGCCTCATGGTAAGCATGCTATTCATGGCAATCACTCACACGCATGCAAGGATGCTAAAGCATAAAACTCACCGAGTACTCCAAGCCAAAACAGAAGCTCGTTAGAAATCCATGCATGATCCTAGATATACAGAATTGCCTAATGCAACACATGCAAAGATGCAACTATAGCAGGCTCAGCTATTCTAAACATGGCATATGAGATGCTACAACTAACACGTATTCAATTTGAAATACAAATGCAGTTAGTATGATGCGTCGAGCCCGGTGCGTGCAAAACAGATGAATGATGCAAACATGCTGTCATACTGTATGCTAATTGAAACATGCCCTATATCTAACCATCATAAGCAGGTAAATAAAATGGAAGAAAGACGTGGGGTTGGAAGACATACATCGCACTCACCCACACTTATTACAATTATGCCCTCGCACAGAGGGTCCGAATAAATAATACAGTCCCAAAATGAAAGAATACAGTCCGAATAATATACAAATTCCTAATTAATTTACAAATTAAAGAAGAAAAACTGTAAAACTGGCATGCAAGCCAGGGACTGCCTTGGCTCCGCTCCGGATAGTGAAATGATGCATGTTTGGGCTATTTTGCGCAGAAATCCATTGGGATGCCCAAATTAGCCTCTGTTTGCAATGCTTCTCGAAATGCGTGCCAGACTCCAGAAAGTTACTGATTCTTCATTTTGCTGCAACAGAGAGCAGGAAAGGGGCATAACAATGTATTTCACAAAATATATGCATGCCTCGATCCTCGTGCCACCAATCACGCATATCGATGCATGATGGCCGAGGAGCCGAATTGCACAACTCAATATGGGATGAATGCATATGAATGCTACAACAAAACCTAACTCCATCATGGACAATCCAGAGTGTCGGTGACTTGGAAATTGAGACCCGTTCCGTCGCTCGGGGTACGAAACGTGCCTCGTTTCCCGTGCCCGGGCTAACTCCTATCCCGAACACGATGCGATATGCATGATATGCATGAAATGTAGCTAATATGCAACCCTAACATACACAATGTTATGGAATGGCATACACGCTATACGAGGTAATACACAACCGGGCATACACAATGCTATGGATGGAATGGCATACACAATGCAATAATGGGCTTACACCAACATGAGAGAGCCTCAGCCACACTCACATAGGAGGCCATCAGATGAAAACAAGATACCTCGAAGTGCGTACCCGCGGGCACGCAAACCGAGAACGGACCCTCGGCACCGAAATGCCACTCTAATGAGACATGGTAAAGACGTGGAATATGATATGCAAACATGCAAAAATCAGTGGCAAAGTAAGGGGCAAAACAGCCCCGAAAGGAGGCGAAATAATACCCGATGTATGAAATGATCCTGAAACACGGATTTCAATGCACAAAATGACCTACAGCTATACCATACATGCATAATTGGTACATGACATGAAAATACAGAAGCAAGGCAGCCCTGAGACAAGAATTTTTACAGTACAAATCATGGCCAAACAGCAATCACAAGTAGGGCTAAAATGGCATACAAAAATGGCTCCGCAAGGGAGGCTATGAAGCAAGTGGTAGATGCAAAGCCCAAATGGAAAAATACCCTTCTACAACACTGAATAGAGACTAAAAATATGAACATTTACAGTAGATGACAAGCCTCAAATCAGTATGCAAACATGCTCAAAATGCAATGCGAGAAACAGGCCAATAAAAGGCTATAACATGAAGTATACAAAGTATTCACCAAACAGCCAAAGACCCTTAATGAGATATGCCAATAAGGTCAAAATATGTCCATTTTCAGTTCTAATCATGGCCGAAAACAGAAGCTAAAATGAGCTAACAAAGCATGCAAAAATAGGGACCAAAGAGGGGTGATGAAGCAAGTGATACATGGAGGTCCCAAACAAGGTTGAGCCCTTCTAAAATGTTGTATAGGGGCTCAAAATAGGCCTATTTACAGTTTGCATCAGGCTCAAAAACAGATCACACATAGGCTAGAAATACCATGCAAAATAATGGCATACAAAGAGGTATTGAAGCAAGTACCAAATGGGGGGCTCAAACAGGGTTGAGCCCTTAAACAAACATGAAATATGGCTCAAAATAATGACCATTTCAGTTAGGGTCAGAGCCCAAAACAGCAAGAAAATAGGCTAAGAAATTGTTGCAAAAATGTGCTACAAAAGAGGGAAAATGGACCTACCCTTGAAGACCAAACTTTTGCTACCTCTTGGACCAAGGAATGTTGCTTCTAAGCCTCTGAAAAACCCCTCCTTGCTGCTGGAATGGAGTAGTGATGGTGGTGCTTGGTGGTAGTCAAGAAATGGAGCCAAAACTTGGAGTTTTTGAAGAAAATGGAGATAGATATGAATATATGAGCTTGAGAGCAATTTTTCAACCCTTTCTCTTTAGTTGGGAGGCCAGCTATATGGACAAGAATGAGGAGAAAGTGAGGAGGAAAAAAGGGGAGGAAAGTTCCTCCAAGCTTCCCTCCAAAATATCCCCCCCGGATACAAAATCTGGGGGGAAACAAAGGTCACATCTGAACCAAACAGGGTGTAAGAAGGAAGGCCGGCCAGCTATTTTTGTTGCAGGTGGCCGGCCGGCCACCCCCTATGGCCGGCCAGCCAAGGGGCAAAATGGTCCAGAAGAATTAATGGTCGGCCATAGGAGAAAGGTGTCCTCCCAGGTCTCCTCAACACAACCCTGTAGTTGGAAATTGGCAACTGTAAAACAGGAGAGACAACAAGCCACTTTTAGGAGGGGTTCAAAAGGTTCAATTTGAGTTACTGGCCGGCCATGTGATATTAGGGTCCTCCCATGTGTGTACAACACAAATATGTGGTTTCGGCTTGAAGAAAATGCTCCTAGGGTGGTCAACATTGGCCCGAAAGTGAGAAAAACGGGCGTCGGAGGGCGCCGGAGGAGCATAACTGATTGCTGAGACAATTGCTGGCCTCCCACCCTTCAGTGACCTTCCTAGTGATAAAACAGAGGTACCTGCCAAAAATGAACAAAAACCGATGCAAAACGAATGCTCGGGGGCCAAAACACACAGTTCGGGGTCCCGAAAATAGGCTGTTAAGCACCGAAAGTGGCATTCGGCCACGAAGTGGGTCTCTCAGACCACAGTGTCCCTCAAAAGGGAGTAAATAAGATGTATGCCAAAAATTGGAGGAATCGGAGATGGTTAGACGGTCCCGAACCGAGGCACACGACCTGACGGCTTCGAAAACCGGGAACCGGGCTCCGAAATGGGCAAAATGGCCTACGGCCACGAAATGTAGCCCACGGCCACTGAGAGATGGTCTACGGGACCTCTCCCTCCCTTCAGGAAAAGAAACAGAGAAAATCGAGTCTGGTTCGCAAACCGAGGCAAGGCACAGAAGAGGGTTCGGAAGTCCGGAGGCAGGGCTCACGGCCGCGACTCTGAGACTTCTGAACGAGCACGATATGCAACACCACCGAGCGCTCAATCGGTGACGTCTTAGTCTTAAGGTCGGTCAAAAATGGGGTGTCTACAGTTGCCCCTCTTTGACAGAACTCGGAAGTCACAAGTGACGGGAGTGAATGTCAAAGCCCAGAGACGACCCATTTTTGACAAGGCCGAAGACTTAGACAATCATACAAGATGCACAGAGATATGCGCGTAGGCGTACCTGCAGGCAAAGGGGGCAAAATGCAAAGCGATATGCATGGAGCCAGATGTAACTTAATGATCATGCAAGTGCAGCAAGCTGTAATGAAGCAAGTATTCGCAAATAGATGCAACAGTTTTAAGCAAGAATGCAAAGCAACAACTACATTTCATGCAGTTAGGAATGTGGAGAATTATTCAGTTCTCATCGCGTCTCACACGGAGAAGATACGATACCTGCGCGATTCGTCTGGTTGCACCAGCCTCAAATGAATCGTTCATACAATATCGTGCCTGCAAAAGAAAGAAATTCAACAAGAACAATATGCTAACAACATATATTCAATGTGATTCCTGTGATTCCGAAAGTTTGACACACGCAGTGTCGGCGAGTGAATGCATCGCAATGCGAGAAGGGAACGTGCGTGACAACGCATGCTCAAGCACAGAGGTATGGTACACCAAGAAAACATGCATGACAATGCAAAATGCTCATGAGAATGCAAGTTATGTGCACAACAATGCAAAACGAGCATAAATCAGGGTGCCCGTTTGTTGTGAAACAACGAGTAAGGAAACGCGCATTTCGGCGAAGGCGACTCGATCGCAGCCTCTGGTTCACCTCCCGGAGAGGTTACAACATGCTCAAAAAGGATACACTCTGATTTTGATGAGTAATGATGAAACACATGTTAGAAATTGCAGCTGAAGTTCCGGCGGAGCAATTTCGCGCCAAAAAGTACACTTTTCTTTGAACTTTTTCAGGTCCCGGGAACTCCAATCTTCCTCAAAATTTGCAGAGGGCTAGGGGAGCATGTGGAGAACACCACCGGCCAGGTGGTTGCCCTAGGGGAGGTCACCGGCCAGGAACCAAAAAGCAAATGGCCGGCCAGCCAGAAGCCGGCCGGCCACCTGTCCAAAACAGGGGGCAGTTTTGTCTTTTCGCCTCATTTTCTTTATATTCCCTCATCCATTCAATCCGAGACCACACCCACAGCTGCGAAAACTTCTCCCCTTGCCTCCCAAACAATTTTTTCCTTCAGATCTGCACTTTATACGCGTTTTTCAGCCTCCCACGCAAGTTGTTTTCGCAAAAACATTCGATTTTAAGCACTTTGGACCGATTAAATTTTGATTTTAGGGCTTCTTTTCTCATTTTGACCACTTAAGGTAAGTTTGTCTCAATATTTGGAAGATTTTCTCGGGAGTTGACTTTTGTTGACTTTTCCATTTCCCGGGAGTAGACTTTTGTTGACTTTTTTCAATTTTGGCTCATTTTTGCTCCTTTTGCTCCTTTTGCAGATTTTTTGAAATGGCGGGTAATTTCCCTCATGGTGGAGGTCCTCCAGGTGCCGGGGATGATTTCGATATCATGACGCTGCCCCCGAGGGTCCGCCCCTTTATTCCCGAGAGATACGCCCCGTCGGTGCACATTCTTCCGCGGGTCATTTTTTGTCATTTTACTGACTTCAATGATCGGGCACCCGGAGATCTACTTCTGCGAGAGCCGGAGCATCACCTTTCTTATGAGGCACGAGAGGTATTTTACATCATTTTCTGTATTTTTCGTGCATTTCATACCTTTGCCATGCTTGAACACACAGTTTAGCTTATAACATAGTACTTTGCTTGCATCCTGAACATGTGGCTTAAACACTTGAATTTCTGAACACTAGGCTCATCGATTGATTGTGAACGCACGGTACACATTAGTTAAGAATTGAACGCACGGCTCAAACACTGATTTGTTGAACACACAGCCCGAATTTGAAGGTGAACACACAGCACACACTGACTAAGAGTAGAACACACAGTCCCAAACTCTGATTTTCTGAACACACAGTTCTAGTTAATGGTGAACACACAGCCCACTGATTATGAGAGTAGAACACGCAGTCCCAAACTCTGATTTTCTGAACACACAGTCCAAGTTGATGGAGAGTAGAACACGCAGCCCAAACTCTAATTTTCTGAACACACAGTCCAAGTTGAAGGAGAGTAGAACACGCAGCCCAAACTCTAATTTTCTGAACACACAGTCCAAGTTGATGGAGAGTAGAACACGCAGCCCAAACTCTAATTTTCTGAACACACAGTCCAAGTCACTGATGGAGAGTAGAACACACAGTCCCAAACTCTGATTTTCTGAACACACAGTCCAAGTTGATGGTGAACACACAGCCCACACTGATTGAGAGTAGAACACGCAGTCCCAAACTCTGATTTTCTGAACACACAGTCCAAAACACTGATTTTCTTAACACGCAGTCCAAAACACTGATTTTCTGAACACACAGCCCAAATCACTGATTTAAGCGAACACGCAGCCCACTGATTAAGATTTGAACACGCAGCCCAAAACACTGATTTTCTGAACACACAGCCCAGATCACTGATTTAAGCGAACACGCAGCCCACTGATTAAGATTTGAACACGCAGCCCAAAACACTGATTTTCTGAACACACAGCCCAGATCACTGATTTAAGCGAACACGCAGCCCACTGATTAAGATTTGAACACGCAGCCCAGTTACTTGCATTTGCACACGGCTCATTCATTTCATTTGCACACAGCTTGTTCATTTCATTTGCACACAGCTTGTTCATTCTGATTCTGACACATGCGTTCATTCTGAATGCAGATTGGCTCTCGTACCGTACGAGGATACGGCTCCACTGCTGTGAGAGAGTGGTACGCCGAGCTCCCGGAGGCTGTACGGGATTTGGTTGACTTAGCAGGGTTCGGGGCCTTCTGCGTAGGATTATCACATTGTCCTGCTAGTAGGACACTGTTGGCCGCTCTGGTGGAGAGATGGTGGGACACCACCAATTCCTTCCATTTTTCCGCCACCGGGGATTTGACCATGACCCCGCTAGACTTTGCTGTGCTTACCGGCTTAGACATAGGAGGTTGGCCCATTCCTTACGACGAGGATATGGGCAAGTGGGAGGCCGCTTGGGTACATCTGCTGGGGGCTCACCTACCTGTGGACAGAGCTTCTGGGAGAGTCCGGTACACCTGGTTCTCTTCCCGTTTTCGGAGGCCGGAGATGGAGCCCGAGTCTCCTGAGGAGGCGGAGCAGTACGCCCGCGGTTTCCTTATGTTCCTCTTTGGCACCACTCTGTTTGCTGATAGGGGGAACACTGTTGGGTTGTATCTTCTGAGTGCTCTAGTGGACCTATCACAGGTCAGTCGGTACGACTGGGGTGGCGCCAGCCTGGCTACCCTCTATTGTTATATGAACGCGGCCTCTCGCGGGCGGGGAGACTTACTTGGCGGCTATTGGAGAGCCTGGGAGGTACGTTCTGTCCCCTTGATTTACATTTGTGCTCCTCATTACTTGTTCATTGCACACACGGCGCACTTTACATTCTGTATTTTGCCCTCAGCACTTTGTATTTACATTCTGCATTGCTTTTCTCAGCTATGGATTTACGTATATTTTCCGACGTTAGCCCCAGAGATGGAGGTGGCGGGGCCCCTTATGACCCCGTTTTGATTGGTATTCGAGGGCCAGCACCGACCGAGGCCTCGAGAGACTCTCTTCTACCTGTGACAGTATTTTGACACTGTTCGGACGACAGAGGTATTTCAGAACTCTCAGTCCTTTTCTGTTTTCATCTTTGATTTGCCCTGTATATTCCTGATTTCTGATTGATTTGTGCACTGGTTATCCGCAGATTACGTGGCAGCCCTGGGCGGTCTTAGGCGATAATCTCCGATTCCAGTATCCCGGAGGAGCAGGTAACTCCCAGTATAGGTTCCTGCTTGAAGGACCGGTTGGTAGGGCATGGTTCCTGGGGGAACGCTTTCTACCTCAGGTATGGGGGTACAATTCTCAAGACCCTCCTGCCGCACCTCCAGCCACTATGCGGACTGCTGATAGACTTTCTACCCAGGAGGTCGTCAGTGCTATGCAGGGCACTGATGCTTTGCTACACCTTACGGACAGGGACTACGCCACTTATCGTCATACATATCTGATGCCTCCCTTGACGGGAGTGCGCGCTCCGCCACTGAGGCCTACTGATGTACCATCTTCGAGTCGGGCTCGTGCTACGGATATCCTCTCCTCCAGCAGGGCTGGTACGTCTCGAGGTGGGGGTGGGTCGATTCCTCCGATCCCTCCGACTTTTCATCATCCTGGGTGGCCAGATATGCCGACCGAGTTGACGAGTTGGCGATTTGGGACTCCTTACCAGGTCTCGCTGGAGCCTCCTCTTCCTGACCACAAATATGTCAGAGATCCTGATTCACCCCCGGTATGTTTTACAGCTTTGATTTATCAGTCAGATACTTGGACATTCTTTCCTTTACTGATAGTTTTGCATTTGTATCTGTAGCCTCCAGTTGAGTACGTGGATGAGGTGCTTGGGATGCTGGCCACATTTGAGGGCATGATCCTACGGAGGGAGGCACAGCTGGCCATCATAGGCGTGCAGGTACTGTTCATCTTTCCTGTATTTAGCATATTTCTGATGACATACTGGTTTTGAACATTCTGTTGTATTGATAGACTGTGTAGAGCACATCTGACACACACCCCACTCGCATATTGTACTTGCATCTGCTTTTCATATCTGAACATGATGTATTGAACTCTTCACTTTCAGATGCCTCCTGTATATGCACCACCGCGGGCCGGGCCACCCGGGCCTTCTCAGAGAGGTCGAGGTGCTGGGCCATCTGGGCCCTTTCGAGGAGCTGGGCCATCCAGGCCTTCTCAGGGAGCAGGGCCATCTAGGCCTTACCAAGGAGCTCGAGGAGCGGGGTCATCTCGCAGACGTAGGGCACATGTTATAGAGGCAGAGCCCGATGAAGAGGAGGAGGAGGAGGTCGCAGATCGCGAGTCAGAGACATCTGCTGATGAGGGGGGCTCCGGCCTTGGTTCCGGGAGTGGAGGTGAGGCTGAGGGGGATCCTGAGGATGACAGCTCCGACCCGGATGGTGATGATGGTGCAGAGGTTGTCCCGTAGAAGAGGATGAGGGGGCCTCCTCATTCCCGCTCCCGAGGATATTGATGCTATTTCCTGCTTTATTTTACTTTTTGCTAGTAGTTTATAGCACTTTGCATAGTGTTAGGCAGTTTTATTTTCTGTAAAACTTGTACCTTTACTTTGTTGTAAAACATGATGGAATGAAACAGCTTTTGAAAAGGTGTTTGTATTTGAAACTCTTAGCATCGCATCGCATCATTTTGCACAAAAATGAAATTGAATGGGAATGTGCCTTGTGTATTTACCGGGTCAGGTAATGAACCGACGCAACAAATCAACTTGACTCACTACGATATAACAGAATCTTAGCAAGTTTACAACTCGATAAGCAAAATACAACAATGCTACCGACTCGATAAACAAGACTTAACAAAATTGCGTAAACAAAAGGTAACAACTCAAAACACAAAATGCAATAGCTCGACAAAACTTACAACTCGATAAACAAAGCAACAACTCGATAAGCAAAATACAACAAAGCGTGCTTTGGACGGACGATCTGGACGATGGAACGCATCCGAAATTGAGAGAAATGGAGGCCTTCGACATCCCCGATGCATAGAAATGCCTCAAACTTCCTTCCGGAGAGCAAAACAGGACCAATGCATGGCCGGCCACATTTTGCATCCGGGGACTGAAGGGTGGCCGGCCGGCCACTTTTTTGAAACAAAGATGGCCGGCCTGCTGGAATAGATGGCCGGCCGGCCACCTTCCCTGCAACTCCTAGAATTGTGACAAGTGTCCCCGAATAGTGTTTTACCCCCCTATAAAACTCCAACTTTGGAACTCTTTCATTTCATCACTGCATTGCACAAAAATGGAGGCATTTCTCGTAGAAAATCTCACATCTTGGATCTCTTCTTTAGATGGCTCGGAAAAGTTGAACTTCCGGGGTTTCGGCTTGAACGCACTATTCACGCTGGGCTGGACTCCACTGCATCTTCCTTTCCTCCATGCCGCGGCGAGGTTTTGGAACCCAGTGACGCATGTCTTCAGCTTCGGAGGGCAAGAGGTATGTCCCACTTTTGAAGATTTTCAAGTCTTGATGGAGTCTGAACGCTCAGAAGAGATCTTGCCTCAGTCTCGTTTTGGCCACGCCCAAGCTTTAGGGCGGATGTGCGGTCTCAACGCGCATGATGCTCGATCTCTGACCTGTAACGGGATGTTGGATATCCCAAGCCTGATTTACCGATTCTCTGACGCCGGTGACCGCAGCGACCATTATTGGCAAGGTTTCCGACAACATGCCCTCTGCTTGTGCATGCTATCTCATTTTCTGTTTGTCTCGGGCTCCGGAGGAGCTAGCATCCGTTTGATTGAAGTCGCTCAAGGCTTTAGGGAAGGAAAGAGCTGTATCGCCATTACATTGGCCGAGACACTGCTAGGTTTGGATGCCTTCTACCGCCAAGAGACAACCAGGTTTGCGGGGAGTCCACTACTGCTGCAGGTAATGTTTCCCACCCAAGCTTACATATGTATTTGCTCACATCGCTCGGCCCTCAGGCTCGGTTTTTCTCACAAAACCCTCATCTTACTTTTCTCTCATCGCACATATCTCTATTCTTTATTCTCTCATTTTTCATCCCTCCCCAGATATGGTTGATGGATAAATTGCAAGTTGTGGACTCTTGCCATGCTTTCTCAGCCCGTGGCTACTTCTTTCGACAACGCCTAGTTGACGCCCTTGACGAGGGATGGTGGTTTGAATGGATGTGCAACTTGTCAGCTGAACGCATTGCTTGGCACTGTCCTTGGCTTAACCTTCCGGCGATGAGCTATAGCATGTTCCAGGATACTGGGATCCGGTTGATCGGCTTGACTCACTGTGTATTCTATTTCCCATTCCGTATTCTGCGCCAATTTGGTCATGATCAGACTTGCCCTCCAGAGGGGATTGAATACCCGGTCACTTTCCCGGTCCGAGGTGCACACCTTGCCCGACATACTACGGCCTGGAGGACTAGAGAGCTCCTGTCCCCTGCCCCTGTTTTCAGTTGCACTTTATCTGACGAGTGCTGGGATTGGCTCAACGAAGAAGCACAGGTTGGGGCTAGGTTGGCATCAGAGGCTTCAACTAGCTCTGGCAGGGGACGCAGGGACACTTGACTTGACTATGCCCCAGATTTATTGCTTTATTAGTACTTTCAAGTTTTCTTTATGAATGTAATAAAAAGCAACTTCAATTGTATGCAAGAGCAAGAGAACTCTGTTGTGGAATCAATGAAATTGAAGGTTGTGGTACTGAAGATTCTCCGCTTTGGTCCAAAAATAGTCTTAGTTGTAAAAAGATTAATTTTGAGCAAAGTCAACTTTTATTAAAACTTTTCAAAACTATTTTCGATATGGATCAGAACTGGACACGCCTGAGATCTGTCACTGAGATGCACAACCCCGGATCTTAGCAACTGGAAAGTTGCCCCTAGTTTGAATGGTGCCGCAACACTTCATTGCAACGGAAAGTTGCCCCTAGTCTGAATAGCACTGTACCGGAGATCACGATAAATGCTGATGAATAGAGATGACTGAGATGATCAAATGGACAAAGTTGATCGGGGAAAAGATTGTGGCTGAACTTCAGGATGAAGCTGCCTACGTATCCCAAAGATGGGAATCAAGCCTTACGTAGTTCAGGCTTAGGTTCGCTCAGGTATTTTTACTCTCCTTTTGCGCTCTAACTTTTGCCAAGGCCGCCCTTTGCGGGTTTTCAACCTTGCGAGCTCAGTTTTTATAATTTCAAATTTTCTATGCTCTGAATTTTGCCTAGGTCGCCCTTTCGGGTTTTCGGCCTAGCGAGCCTCTCAGGGGTAGTATTTCTTCAACTTGTCCATGTTGATCGGTTGAGAAAACTCCAAGCCATCTAGATCCATCAGAACCACAGCTCCACCAGACCAGATTGACTTGATAATGTAAGGACCAGTCCAATTGGGTCTGAACTTGCCCCTTGGGTCGTGGATGGGAGCTCGGTTGTCTTTGAGTACCAAATCTCCTTCTTTCAAATTCCTGGACTTAACCTTTTTGTTAAAAGCCCGGGCGATTCTACGTTGATAACCTTGGACGTGGTACAGTGCTTTCAGCCTTCTTTCATCGAAAAGCATGAGTTCCTCAAATCTGTTTTGCTGCCAATCCACTTCGGCTATCTGGCACTCAGCCAATACTCGTAATGACGGGACCTCAATCTCGATAGGCAGAACGGCCTCCATCCCATAAACCAATGAGTACGGAGTCGCCCCAGTAGAAGTTCTGATTGAAGTCCTGTAGCCCCACAGAGCAAATGGCAGCTTATCTGGCCAGTCCCGGTAGGTTTCCACCATCTTCTGTAGTATGCGCTTGATATTCTTGTTGGCGGCCTCAACTGCCCCATTAGTTTGCGGCCGGTAGGTAGATGACTTATGAAAAGCCACGTTGTATTTCTCCAACAAATCAATCACCTCCTTCTTGAAGTGGGAACCATTGTCTGAAACGATTTCATTTGGGACCCCGTAGCGACAGATGATGTTGTTTCTGATGAATTTTGCTACATGCGAAGCCTTCAACACCGCATAAGATTGGGCCTCGACCAACTTTGTGAAATAATCTATCGCTACTAAGATGAACTCATGCCCATTCGACCCCTTTGGCGTAACAGCTCCAATTACATCAATTCCCCAGACAGAAAACGGCCATGGCGAAGTCATGTTGTACAGCTTTGACGGCGGGATGTTCATGCGATTTGCATGAATCTGACACTTGTGGCATCGCCGGACGAAACTAATACAATCCTCCTCCATAGTGGACCAGTAATAACCTTGTCTGAGAATCTTCCATGCCAACATTACCCCATTCATGTGTGCACCACATTCTCCCCCGTGGATGGCTTCCATCAGACGCTTTGACTCTTCGGCATCAACGCACAGTTTATGCATTCCCAAATGACCCCGTTTATACAGTTTACCCCCGCAGATGATGAACTGGACTGCCATCCTCCTGATTGCCCTTTTGCCTTTGGCATTTACCCCTGGTGGGTATGTTTCTTTCTCCAAGAGGTTCCAGATATCGTAATACCAGGGATGTTCGTCCTGAACTTCATCTATGGCTGCAATCGACTCATAGGCAGGTGCAAATTTCTGGTCAATGATGACCGGACGCATTCGGACTCCACATGGGATGTCCATCATAGAAGATAGAGTTGCTAAAGAATCTGCGAACCTGTTGTTCTCTCTTAGTAGATGAGTAAAACTTAGCTTCTCAAACCGAGGAATCAGCAAATCCAAGGTTTGGTGATACATCATCATCTTTTCCTCTTTCACTTTCCAGTTTCCTTTAGCTTGAGACACAACAAGGTTCGAATCCCCAATGACGTCCAACCCTCTTGCCCCTAGTTCCAGGGCTGCTTCTAGACCAGCAATACACGCCTCGTATTCTGCTTCATTGTTCGAGACTTTGAATCGGAGTTTGAAGGCTAGAGGGATATGGGAATTATCGGGTGCTATCAGCAACACTCCTATCCCATACCCATGTTGATTTGACGCTCCGTCAAAGTACATCGTCCAAGTTTCATCGTCGATATGCAAAATTGATTCATCCGGGAACAGGTACTCAACTGCTTCATCCCCCTCAGCCGGATGGTCGGCAAGGAACTCTGTCACTGCTCTTCCTTTCACTGACTTGCGTGTCACGTACGTGAGATCAAATTCGGAGAGCAACAGCAACCAACGAGCTAGCCTACCCGTAAGTGCTGGTTTCTCGAAAAGATATTTGATGGGATCAAGTCGTGAAACCAACATTACAGAGTGAGCTAACAGGTAGTGCCGCAGCTTCCTGGTAGCCCATACCAGAGCTAAGCAAGCCTTTTCCAGCGGTGTATATCAGGTCTCATACTCCAGCATCTTCTTGCTGAGATAGTAGATGGCTTTTTCCACCTTATCTTCTGATTCTTGTGCAAGCATGCAGCCCATTGTAGTTTCAGTCACTGACAGATACAAAATCAACGGTTTCCCCGGTTTTGGTGGCGATAAAACGGGTGGGTTCTGCAGATATTCTTTGATCTGTTCAAATGCAGCTTGACATCGGCCGTCCCATTGGAACTTCTTTATCTTCTTGAGGAGGCCAAAAAGTGGTTCACAAGTCAAGGTTAATTTTGAAATAAACCGTCTTATGAATTGCACTTTACCCAGAAAGCCTCGTACCTCCTTTTCAGTCCTTGGTGGTGGCATTTCTAAGATGGTCTTGATTTTGGAAGGATCGACCTCGATGCCTCTTTGTGTAATCAGAAACCCCAGCATTTTTCCCGCTGTAACACCAAATGTACACTTCTGAGGGTTTAGCCGCAACCGGAATTCCCTGATCCTTTGGAAAAACTTATGCAAGGCGGTGTAGTGGCCCTCTCTTTCCTTGGACTTGACAATCATGTCGTCCATGTACACCTCAACCTCTTTGTGGATCATATTATGTAGTATTGTGATCGCGGCCCGTTGATGCGTTCTTCAACCCAAGCGGCATTACCCGGTAGCAGTATGTCCCCCACGGGGTGGTAAATGCAGTCTTTTCTCTATCTTCTGGTGCCATCACTATCTGGTTGTATCCTGAGAAGCCATCCATGAATGAGAGCAATGCATGCCCTGCTGTGAAGTCTACCAACTCATCGATATGCGGTAAGGGAAAGTCGTCCTTCGGACTAGCTCTGTTCAAATCCCTGAAGTCTACACACACTCGGATCCTGCCATCTTTCTTCGGCACCGGAACAATGTTGGCCAACCAAGTCGGATATTCAGATACCAGCAGGAAGCCTGCGTCGATTTGCTTGGTGACCTCTCCCTTAATCTTAAGAGCCCAATCCGGGCGGATCCTTCTGAGTTTCTACTTGACAGGTCGGGCCTCGGGGTCAAGGGGGATCCGATGCTGTACAATCTCAGGATCGATTCCAGGCATGTCTTCGTAGGACCACGCGAAAACATCTTTGAAATCTTTTAATAAAGCGACTAAGCGCTCGCGTTCCTTCGAAGACAACGTGGACCCGATCTGGACCAGCCGCGGGTCCTCCTCAGTACCAATGTTCACGGTAATGATTTCATCCATTAATGGTTTAACAAATCTCTCTTGCTCTTGTTCAATTAAACGTTGTAAAATCGGAGGAACCTCGTCCTCGTCGTTTTCATCAAAGTTTTGAAAGTCTGAATTAATGCAATAAATCAAGGGCACAGAAAAATACTCGGAAACCACAGATAGTTCATTCTCATTAGGCACATCCAAATCATTCGATTCGTTGGTTACAACAGACTCAAATGAAAAGGAAAAAGACGACCTAGACAGGACTGTGGCATCCGGGTTAGCTTCCCCAGGAGTACCAGACTCAGACTCAGTCGAGCTGGAACCTGATTCCGACTCACAGGACTCAGTGGAATCAGATTCCGGCTCACTACCTGACTCGGTGCTGCTGGACAAAAATCCCTCATCGTACTGCCAAGTGAGAGAGGGTGCGATTGATGCATCCAAGATAGCTGCTGGTAGGCCCACAGCCGTTCCATCCCCAATCATGGAAACCACGAAGTTATCCCCCAAGCACTCTTGGTCGATCGGAGGATCAGAAATGAGACATGCCAGTGCTACCCCCATTTCGCCCTCAGGATCCACTGCTTTATTCTGCTCAACCTCAGCTGTCGGGTTCGTCTGCTCTGTGGCAACATCATCCCCGGGGAGTTGCAGGTCGAAGAAGATTTCGAAAACCTGGTACGCGCTTCCTCTCCGCGTTTAACCATGGCTCTGGGAAGCCGCAAAATGGAAAATCCTCCCCCTCCCGGACAAAGCGTCCGTTCAGGGGTACCCTGAATGGGCCTGTGCATTAATTCAAAAGGCTTCCCAGCCTGCTTCGCTCTGGCCCTACCGGCCATTTCTTTTCCTTTCCTCACCCAGTCCTCTTTGGTGGGCAGATAACCCAGTCCAAAGGTATGCGGGTTGTGCGGCACTTCGGCCAACGCAGCGACTCCTTTCCTGCCGCTCCTTCCTAATCCCATCCCAGGGATATGTTGTAGCTTGTTCATGAGGTAGACGGATTGAGCACTGACGTACACACCTTCATTCACAGCCATAATATTCTGCACTACCGGGCCTCTGCCAAAGTGAACCCCGATAAGAACACATCCTCCGTGCCGTGCTCGATTTCCAAAACTGGCGTAGACACTTCTGGCGGTGGATGGATGGATGAGTTTCCGAAAACAATTGCAACCCCCCTTCCCGTGAGGGTATTTCAACATCTGGTGTAGAGTGGAAGAGACTGCCTTTACTTGGTGCAACCACGGCCGCCCCAAGAGTAAGTTGAAGGTTGCGGGAACGGTCCAAGACATGAAATTCAATATTGTGTTGTCCTGGACCAACCTGGGTCTGAGCCTTGACAGTCCCCATCACTTCCCTACTGGTATTATCGTAAGCTTTGATCACCTGAGTGGTTGGTATGAAGTCCGCGGGTTTCAACCCGATTGCATATGCTGTTCTGGCTGGGCAAACATTAATAGCAGACCCGGTATCAACAAGTACCACCGGTATCCACTTATCTCTACATTCCACGGAGATGTAAGAGGGGTTTGTTATGATTTATGCCCTCAGGCGGCAGTTCTTTGTCTGAAAAGGTTAATGCCGGGGAACCGCCTCCTGGAAAAACCAGCCCAACCAGCTGCTCTAGTGTAGTATCGATGGAGAGTTTGGCCTTGTCCATAGCAGATAGGACGGCCTGTTTATGTACCCTTGATGACATAAGCAGTCCCCAGATGGAGATATCTGCCTGTAATCTTCTTTAACTGTCTCAGTACAGCTTCTTCTTCAATTTGCTTCTCTCTCTGTTTCTCAGCTTCTTTATCTTTCCAGATGTTTCGGGTTGGTCTAGGTGTGAGGGCTTGAAATACCGCCCGCTCCCTGGTCATGTGGTCCACCTCATCGAGGTACCAAGTATCATCTGGTTGAGCGCCTGCCCAATCTTCATCTGTGTGGGCAAGACATAAGTCATCGTCTTCCCACCACATCCCGCTAGCGTTCAACAGACACTATCCGGTTCTGGCAAGTTTGTACTCTCGGTGCTCTCATCCCATATGCTCACAGCATATCTTGCTTTCGTGCTCGCAGCACTTTCAATCTCTTCATGGTTTTTGGCTTTCCGGATTCTCTCATAATCCCGATTCTTTTCTTGCTCCTCGCGCGTTAGCACGATTTGTTGTTCAGTTTTCACAATATCTTGGTCCTGAGCGAAATTCTTTGTACCGGCGCTCTCTGACAATCCATTCTGACTCTCGGCCCTTCCGGCCATCATTGATACCCCTGCCCCTGCCGGGCCTTGCTCTGGCTGAATTTCCACAACATCTGGCTAATCATCTAACATCCTGTAATCTCTGCCGACTCCCCATATTCAAACCAGTTGATTGTTTGCATTCCCTGCTTCTTGGTCGTTGAAGAACTGGAGGTTGGCAAAGTCCTCTTCCACTGGCGTCAGATCATCTGCCCCTTGTTCAAGTCTGTCCCCCCGAATCATGCACAATTCAGCTTTTTCTGGCAGCCCCACACTCAGCTCAGACTGGCCCACTGGTAGGATGTATCCGCTTGGATCATAGGCTCTTCCAACTAGATTCCCAGACTGTTCCATCCCAGACTCAATAATTCTTTCTTCCTCTGAAACCTGCCCCATTCCATCTTCAATGGTCACCACCTTTGGCTCAGATTGGGTTGTGAAGGTGTCCAACATGCACAAGTCAGTGCAGTCAGGAAGGATCACCTCCGGCTTGGGTAGGTGAGAAGGAGTAATATAGATACTGGGATCGTAGGACACGACCCCAGTTTGGATGAGGTTGACTCTTTTAGGTGGTGGATCTTGGTTATGTGCGGGGAGTGGGTTGGTTGTGACGTTGGGTCTTTCGGGAGGTAGAATAATGTTTTTGTCAACGAGGTCTTGAATCTCGTGACGCAGCCGGAAACATTGGTCTGTATCATGGCCATGCTGCTGGTGTGTACGCACAGTACTTGGCTGGGTTATGGGAAGGGGGGGAGTGGATTTGGTAATGGTCTCGGCTCTAGGGGGTTTCAGATGCCCCTTTTTGATTAGAACCCCGAGAGCCTTGGACAAAGGCATGTATAGTGGAGTGAAGGTTCTTTGGCCTCTGGACTGATATCTCGGGGCTTGGGTACTACTCTCGGATGTACTGGAAAAGGGTGTGGCCGCTATGGGCCTTGGATGGGGAGGGGGAGTGGTGGTGACCATACCGACCTCCGAAGTCCTTGTGTTTGCAGCGCCACTCAGGCCTGCGTTGTTATTGCGGTTGAATGTCCTTCGGGGCTGCTCCCAGTCCTGGTCGATCAAACCTTACTTTATCGCATCCTCGATCTGTACCCCCATCTCGTGTAAATCTGAGAATGTGGGAAAAGGGGAGTACGATCATCTTCTGCATAAGTTTCGGTTGGAGATTGTGCACAATCATCCGGATTTGATCTTTGTCTGTAGGCCTCAAGGTCATCATTGACGCCTTTGCCCTCCATCTAGTTACAAAATCGGAGAAAGACTCCTTGGGTTCCTGCCTCGTCGTTTCAAGATCACGGGTTGTAATCTCGATCTGTGTATTGTACGAGTACTGTGCAACGAAGGCCTCAGCCATCTCATCCCAGCTTCTTTTCACGTCATCTTCTAACTTTGCGTACCAGATGGCTGCCACACCCGACAAAGTTCGGCCAAACAGGGAAAGCTTTTGTGGTCGGGTTAGGCCCATTGGCCTCAAGATGTCTGAAAATAGCCAGAGATGGACCATAGGATCCCCTGACCCATCAAAACGATCAATCTGTGGCATCTTGAATCTGTCTGGCAATGTTACGGCCACATCGGTGTACCCATCTTCGATGTCTGGGATGGCCTTCACCCCCTGCGATTTCTTGAAAAGCTTCTCCAACTTACTCAGTTTTAGAGCTGTATGATCTATCTCGAACTCGAATGGAGAGTCCGGGTGTTGGGTGTAAGATTCTTGGACAGTTGCGGCAGAAGCGGGGGCGGAGCCAACCCCGTTGGAAGGTTGGTGTCCTCTTGAGTATTCTGGACATTGGGTAGGGTGTTCTGGGTGTTCGGGAGGGTATTCTGAGGATTTGGCAGGGTATTCTGACCAGTAGGTGCCTGCTCGGGTAGTGGAGCCGCTGGTGGAGGAGGAGCCTGATGTGAAGCAGACGCTGCATTCTGCTGTTGCAGCCTAGTAATTAGCTCGGCCTGCTGGGCCATGACTGCGGCTTGTTGTTTAGAAAATTCCGCCTGGTGGATGGCATCCTCTTGCATCTGTTTCATGCTTTCGTGCATTTGGCGCATCATCGCCTCCATCCCTGACGTATTCTGCTGTTCCATCTGAATGACCGGTAAATGTATCTCTATGGCAGACACGGAAATTTCAACCTGACTGTTTACTGTCAAAGTAGCCCTCTGTCCCAGTAATCCCTGTTCTGACACACTGCGCCTCCTCGGCCTTCTTCTGATAACTGGGGGTAGAGAGTGGAACACTGGATGTCCGTCAACCAGATCCTCGGATCGATTAAGTCGGCGACCTCGTGTCCAAAGTGCTTGGGGAGTATCTACTGGTTCGGAAGCAATCGTGCTAAAAACTGCCCTAGCAAAAGGATAATAAAGCGAAAAGGAAATAAATAACTAGATAAACGGGCAGCATAACAGCTTAAATTAAATACACACAACACACAGTCGGGCATACAACACGCAGTTGATAAGTTGAAAATACACTGTCCTCAATCACTGATCACTGTTCCTGTATCACTGTTCCCCAAAACTGAATCCGATATCCGCAGACAACTGATTCTCAGATACTGACTGATGCCCGCAGGCCTGATGCCCAAACTCAACTGATACATGCATTCCCTGTAGAGACGCACTCTAACAAGCACATAGCAGATAAGTGAGAGCTAAAAACACCCCTATGTTGGGGTAGGGTTTCCCTGTCCTATTTTGTCAGGAGCTAGGGTTTTACTACGCACACAGCGGTTTCAAACAACCTATACACGTGTAAGCAACCTGTCCTAGTTTGGAATGGTCACTATGGATCCGAATATGCACTAGGTCGAATGGTCAAAAAGGGTGCCCCGGCAAAACCGGGGTTTGTGTTCCCATACTGGCAGAGCCCGTAACCGGTCAACCTTATGGACATGCCTTGACAAGACAAGCCTCCGGCAAACCGCTCAGGAATAGCAGACGGCAAACACGGTGTCCTAGGCACACCAATGCAAATGCAATGCAAAGAAACACACAAGTGTAGTCAAAACCAGATATCATGCGTTCGAGTCAAGTTCTCTAAATCCCCAGCAGAGTCGCCAGAAACTGTAGACGTCCCCGAACGCATCCCGGGGGAAGGAGTGCGAGTCCCCCCCCCTTTTGGTTCGATATTGGGTCACTACAGTTCGAAGGACTCAAATGTCACGGTTCTTAATCTTGAACCAAAGAGTCCAAATCCGGCAAATCGTTTTGAAAACAGATCTTTGAAAGAAGTGCCAAACATGGACTGCTTTGCCAGATACAGAGTCGCCACCTAAATATTTTTTAAATGGGAAATTTAGGAAACCCTGACTCGGTGCCAAAGGCCACGTGTCCGTCATCACCAAAGTTGCCTCGGCTCAGGAACTTGGGTACGATTGGGGAAGGTCACTTCGTGAGCACCCCCGCTCGCCCGGTCAAAGACCGGCCTCTACTAACCATGATACCTTATTTTGAAAACATTGTGAGTTCTTATTCCGGTTATTAGCCTAGGTTACTATGTGATGCGCACAGCAAACAAGTATAGACTGAGCCGCCTGAATTGGAACAAAACACTTCATGTTTGTTTTTGAAAATGGTTTGATGGTGCTACCCGCAGGTAGGCTAAGACGTGGATTTGCCACCCTCGGGTGGGCTTAGAAAAAAACATGATTTTGCCACTATCTAAGTGGGCTTAAAACAAACAGTCAATGATTTGTTCCACTTCAAGTAACTCAACCTCCACCAACAGGCATTCAAGGCAGTTATATCACATAAGCACATAGCCTCATGGTAAGCATGCTATTCACGGCAATCACTCACACGCATGCAAGGATGCTAAAGCATAAAACTCACCGAGTACTCCAAGCCAAAACAGAAGCTCGTTAGAAATCCATGCATGATCCTAGATATACAGAATTGCCTAATGCAACACATGCAAAGATGCAACTATAGCAGGCTCAGCTATTCTAAACATGGCATATGAGATGCTACAACTAACACGTATTCAATTTGAAATACAAATGCAGTTAGTATGATGCGCCGAGCCCGGTGCGTGCAAAACAGATGAATGATGCAAACATGCTGTCATACTGTATGCTAATTGAAACATGCCCTATATCTAACCATCATAAGCGGGTAAATAAAAGGGAAGAAAGACGTGGGGTTGGAAGACATACATCGAACTCACCCACACTTATTACAATTATGCCCTCGCACAGAGGGTTCGAACAAATAATACAGCCCCAAAATGAAAGAATAATACAGTCCGAATAATATACAAATTCCTAATTAATTTACAAATTAAAGAAGAAAAACTGTAAAACTGGCATGCAAGTCAGGGACTGCCTTGGCTCCGCTCCGGATAGTGAAATGATGCATGTTTAGGCTGTTTTGCGCAGAAATCTATTGGGATGCCCAAATTAGCCTCTGTTTGTAATGTTTCTCGAAATGCGTGCCAGACTCCAGAAAGTTGCTGATTCTTCATTTTGCTGCAACAGAGAGCAGGAAAGGGGCATAGCAATGTATTTCACAAAATATATGCATGCCTCGATCCTCGTGCCACCAATCATGCATATCGATGCATGATGGCCGAGGAGCCGAATTGCACAACTCAATATGGGATGAATGCATATGAATGCTACAACAAAACCTAACTCCATCATGGACAATCCAGAGTGTCGGTGACATGGGAATTGAGACCCGTTCCGTCGCTCGGGGTACGAAACGTGCCTCGTTTCCCGTGCCCGGGCTAACTCCTATCCCGAACACGATGCGATATGCATGATATGCATGAAATGTAGCTAATATGCAACCCTAACATACACAATGTTATGGAATGGCATACACGCTATACGAGGTAATACACAACCGGGCATACACAATGCTATGGATGGAATGGCATACGCAATGCAATAATGGGCTTACACCAACATGAGAGAGCCTCAGCCACACTCACATAGGAGGCCATCAGATGAAAACAAGATACCTCGAAGTGCGTGAACGGACCCTCAGGCACCGAAATGCCACTCTAATGAGACATGGCAAAGACGTGGAATATGATATGCAAACATGCAAAAATCAGTGGCAAAGTAAGGGGCAAAACAGCCCCGAAAGGAGGCGAAATAATACCCGATGTATGAAATGATCCCGAAACACGGATTTCAATGCACAAAATGACCTACAGCTATACCATACATGCATAATTGGTACATGACATAAAAATACAGAAGCAAGGAAGCCCCGAGACAAGCATTTTTACAGTACAAATCATGGCCAAACAGCAATCACAAGTAGGGCTAAAATGGCATACAAAAATGGCTCCGCAAGGGAGGCTATGAAGCAAGTGGTAGATGCAAAACCCAAATGGAAAAATACCCTTCTACAACACTGAAGAGGGACTAAAAATATGAACATTTACAGTAGATGACAAGCCTCAAATCAGTATGAAAACATGCTCAAAATGCAATGCGAGAAATAGGCCAATAAGAGGCTATAACATGAAGTATACAAAGCATTCACCAAACAGCCAAATACCCTTAATGAGATATTCCAACAAGGTCAAAATATGGCCATTTTCAGTTCTGATCATGGCCGAAAACAGAAGCTAAAATGAGCTAACAAAGCATGCAAAAATAGGGACCAAAGAGGGGTGATGAAGCAAGTGATACATGGAGGTCCCAAACAAGGTTGAGCCCTTCTAAAATGTTGTAGAGGGGATCAAAATAGGCCTATTTACAGTTTACATCAGGCTCAAAAACAGATCACACATAGGCTAGAAATACCATGCAAAATAATGGCATACAAAGAGGTATTGAAGCAAGTACCAAATGGGGGGCTCAAACAGGGTTGAGCCCTTAAACAAACATGAAATATAGCTCAAAATAATGACCCTTTCAGTTAGGGTCGGAGCCCAAAACAGCAAGCAAATAGGCTAAGAAATTGTTGCAAAAATGTGCTACAAAAGAGGGAAAATGGACTTACCCTTGAAGACCAAACTTTTGCTACCTCTTGGACCAAGGAATGTTGCTTCTAAGCCTCTGAAAAACCCCTCCTTGCTGCTGGAATGGAGTAGTGATGGTGGTGCTTGGTGGTAGTCAAGAAATGGAGCCAAAACTTGGAGTTTTTGAGGAAAATGGAGATAGATATGAATGTATGAGCTTGAGAGCAATTTTTCAACCCTTTCTCTTGAGTTGGGAGGCCAGCTATATGGACAAGAATGAGGAGAAAGTGAGGAGGAAAAAAGGGGAGGAAAGTTCCTCCAAGCTTCCCTCCAAAATATCCCCCCCGGATACAAAATCTGGGGGGAAACAAAGGTCACATCTGAACCAAACAGGGTGTAAGGAGGAAGGCCGGCCAGCTATTTTTGTTGCAGGTGGCCGGCCGGCCACCCCCTATGGCCGGCCGGCCAAGGGGAAAAATGGTCCAGAAGAATTAATGGTCGGCCATAGGAGAAAGGTGTCCTCCCAGGTCTCCTCAACACAACCCTGTAGTTGGAAATTGGCAACTGTAAAACAGGAGAGACAACAAGCCACTTTTAGGAGGGGTTCAAAAGGTTCAATTTGAGTTACTGGCCGGCCATGTGATATTAGGGTCCTCCCATGTGTGTACAACACAAATATGTGGTTTCGACTTGAAAAAAATGCTCCTAGGGTGGTCAACATTGGCCCGGAAGTGAGAAAAACGGGCGTCGAAGGGCGCCGGAGGAGCATAACTGATTGCTGAGACAATTGCTGGCCTCCCACCCTTCAGTGACCTTCCTGGTGATAAAACAGAGGTACCTGCCAAAAATGAACAAAAACCGATGCAAAACGAATGCTCGGGGGCGAAAACACACAGTTCGGGGTCCCGAAAATAGGCTGTTAAGCACCGAAAGTGGCATTCGGCCACGAAGTGGGTCTCTCAGACCACAGTGTCCCTCAAAAGGGAGTAAATAAGATGTATGCCAAAAACCGGAGGAATCGGAGATGGTTAGACGGTCCCGAACCGAGGCACACGGCCTGACGGCTCCGGAAACCGGGAATCGGGCTCCGAAATGGGCAAAATGGCCTACGACCACGAAATGTAGCCCACGGCCACTGAGAGATGGTCTACGGGACCTCTCCCTTCCTTCAGGAAAAGAAACAGAGAAAACCGAGTCTGGTTCGCAAACCGAGGCAAGCCACAGAAGAGGGTTCGGAAGTCCGGAGGCAGGGCTCACTGCCGCGACTCTGAGACTTCTGAACGAGCACGATATGCAACACCACCGAGCGCTCAATCGGTGACGTCTGAGTCTTAAGGTCGGTCAAAAATGGGGTGTCTACAGTGGTCGCCAGTGCCGGAGGTGATTGCTAATGACCGAAGGTACCGGTGACTGAAGGTGGTTGCTAGCGGAGGGGGAGAAAGATATAATAGTGTTGCTTGGTAGCGGGCAAGTTGCTGGATAATGAGTTTTGGGCTAAGGGTAAAATTGGAAAAACATGGTTGTAATTTGGGGTTAGGACCTAGTGGGTATTGGGGGTATTTAGTGTGGATTATAGGGGGTGATTATAGCTTATTTTAATTTGGAAATCTGTGTCAAACTGTTTGGTACAGCTTCTGCTTACAGCTTTTTAAGCAAAAATAGCTTAAATAAACTGAGAAAAGCTGATTATGTAGAAGCTAGGAAAGGGGTGCTTCTGCTTACAGCTTTCTAATTATCAACTTTTAGCTTCTAATAATCCACACCAAGCACCCCATTAAGTTGTTGGAGTGGCCCTGTAACTCCCCCCAAATTTAGAGCCCTACTTTGGGCCAAATTTTGGTGGCGTTGCTTGCTCACTCCAGGATGGTGAGAAGGTGTCTACTGGGGAAAGGGAAGAAGGAGACGGGATATTATTTTACATCCAATAATCGAAAACCATAAAATCCATTGCTAAAATGTACATCTAAAAAAAATACATTGAATTAAGCATATATTCCTCAAATGAGTGACGTGAAATCTGTTTATTTCAAATTCATATCTAAAAACTCATATTATTCACTTTAGTGATGATTTCAAAGGTTGATAAGAATGAATATAAAAGGCGCATTACACACAAGTTCCCTTTTGTGAACTTATATTCCATTGTCTTAAATAAGATTTTGAGTGCTGCTATTAGCACCTACCTAATTTTATTGGACCCTCCAATTCTCACTTTTCTTAATTTATTTATTTATTTTGAAGTAAAATTACATTAAAAGACAACTTTTAATGGAATACCCACCCACCAATTGAAAATAATTAGAATGACACTCTATAATATTGTACACCCACCTTCATCCCTATCTATACATATTATTTACCAATTTAAACCCTAATCGTATTCTTCTTCATCACCATCCTAAACCCACGTATTCATCTTCAATGAAAAACATTTGAAACTACCTAATCAGTTAACGTTTTGTTCGGTAGTTTCAAATGTGTTTGGTGTTCCAAATCAGTTAATGTTGCGAACAATCCTATTACGGACTCTAAGTTCATACATTTGTGGTCGTTTTCACCATTCGTTGATGATTATAGAGTAATGGTGGATGATGACAACAACTCCGATGAGGTTGGCGTTGCATTGGTAAGTTTATCTATCTTGCATTTACGATTCTAGATTGTTTTCGATTTGGTACTAATTTGCCGACTATTAAGGTTTTGTTCAGTAATATAGTGCTGAACATAAATATTTAGTTCAATAAAATAGTGTTGAACATAAATATTTTGTTCGGCACTGGAATACCTAACGATTCCATGTTGTAGTATTTTCCCTCTATTTCTATTTTTTCTGAGGGCTTTTCCCTCTAAAACCCCCTGTATCGAGGGTTTTACCTTGAAATAAAAAAAAAAAAATTATATGTAATAGGGAGTTAGAAGTTACCTAAGACAAGAAGAAAGAGACTGTCGAAAAGATTTCTGATTGAGATACTGTTGTTCACGGTGACAAGGAGAAAGAGACCATCGTTTATGAGAGAAGCAGAAGAGAGGGACAGTCGATTCATCTTTTAATCGTTTGTTGTTCTCAATCGTTTCTCAATTGTTCATCATTCACTGAGAGAAGAAAAAGAGGTGTGCAAAATTAGGTGGGTGTCCACTTGAGTGTGATGATATTATGAATATGGATAAAATTGGTATTAAGTGGAGTGTTCAAAAAAAATTTATTAAAAATTATGGTGCCTCTATTTACACACCACATTTCATCTCAAGGCACATCACTACTCAAGGCACACCTTTAGTAAGTTAATAAATACAAAATTTGCTCAATACACACAACAATCTTCCATCTTTACCATTACTCACACACCCCACTCACATCTTCCATCTTCACCCTTACTCACTCACACACCCTACCCGCGATCTTCCATCTCCCTCTCCATTCTCTGTTTCATCAAAGACGTCGATGGAAACAACTCCACATTGGAGATACAGTAAGTGAGAATTCTTATTTTGGTTAGATTAGGTTTTATGTACGTTTTTCCATTGCCATGAGCATTTTATATGAATGTTTGATTTTGCGAACCAGTGGCATTGTATATGAAAGTTTGATTTTGCAAACCGTTTGACACTGGTCTGTCGAACATTAACCTTTTGGCCGGAGTGTTTCTATCGAACAACTTCAATATGTTCGACATTTTAGCGTCGAACTAAAGTAAACTAATCGAACTTAATCTTTTGAAACAATTTGAATATGTTTGAAATTTGAGTGTCGAACACAATTGAATAGTCTAGCTCTGTACTTCCAAACGGACTTATCCTTCACTATTTTTTGTTTCATTTTCAGAAATGGATGACCTTTTGCGTATTCCACCCACTACCTCAGACAGATGACATCGTGCATCCATCAGTCAGTTCAATCAAAATCTTCAATAATACATATATTTTTGGTTGTTTCTTTAAGGGTTTTTGGTTTTTTGTCTCAGGATTTTTTGGATTCTTGAGAGAGAAGATACATAAGTAACATTTGAGATACTTTGTGTGTATTGTATTCATTATTGTCATTCATGGTAATTTTACAAAAGGTGTGTATCATAGCCCTTTGTCCTTTGTGGTCATTTTACATAAGGTTAATATTGTAATAAAAATTAAACCAATTAATGGTATGCCTTGAGATGAAATGTAGTGTGTAAATAGAGACACCCTAAAATTTAGGGTTCAAGGTGGGGCTTCAAAGAAATGGATGGTCCAAAGAAATTAGATAGGTGCTAATAGCAGCCCTCAAGATTTTTTGTTCCTTCAAGTGCCATTAATTTTTAATAGACGAAATTACCCTTCAAACTATGGTTGTTCATCATTTCTAATTGTTTATAAAAAAAGTATGGTGATGTAACATTTATTTTGATTTTCAAAACTTCAAACCATCATAATTTTTACAATGTATATTTATTTTTGATAAAATTTATATTTTTAGAATCAACACAACAAAATCTATCAAATAAGATTAATATTAAATACAAAATTATATAAAAATTAAAATATGTTTTTTTATTACAAATTTACAATTTAAACCATTTTTAATAGTAAGTTTTACCTTACTTAACTAACAATATTTTTTTATCTATTTTTTTTTTCACGTTTAAAACTAAGAATATTCTTAGTTTAAAATTGGAAAAACTAACTCAGTTTTAAAACTAGAAAAAATTGAGAAATTTCCCAAAAATTGAGAATATTCTCAGTTAATATTGAAAAAAATAGAAATTTCTCAGTTTTACTAGATAATTTCACAAATGAGATATGATTAGTTTTGTATGGCTAAAAAAATAATATTTTATTTTAATAAAATTTTATATTCAATATTGGTCTTATTTGATAAATCTCGTTGTGTAGACTCCAAAAATATAAATTTTATTAATTATGACGCTTTTAAGTTTTGAAACAACAAATAAACGTAAAATGCCACATCAACAATACCATTTGAATAATAGAAAATATTTGGTACTTTTGAGGCATGGTTAGGTGATTACCAAAAGTTGTGTATGTGGAGAGGGTGGGGCCGTAATTTATATTGA
Organism: Camellia granthamiana; assembly: GCA_036172215.1. Classification (NCBI taxonomy): domain Eukaryota; kingdom Viridiplantae; phylum Streptophyta; class Magnoliopsida; order Ericales; family Theaceae; genus Camellia; species Camellia granthamiana. The sequence continues at coordinate 48,576,974 of CM069912.1, read as the reverse complement.
AGCATGAAGCATAATGCTGGGTGATTGGTGGATAATATTGTCATGTATTGCACTTATAACACCTAATAATTTTTTATTATCACTTAATGAATTGACACTTCTCAATTCCTTCCGCCTTTTAATAAGGGTAAAACAGTCATATATACATAAATATTTTGAAAATAGGACTTTGTGTGTTAAAAAAATGGTAATTCTATTTACACCTTAATTACTCTCAACTCACACCATTATTCATAATTTTTTATTTGCAACTTTATCCTTCAATCAAATATCGAAATTGCCTTCATCTCTATGCCATCCATTCATCAACAAACCCCAAAATAACCTATTTACAACCACCACCACCAACCAACCATCACCGATTGGCCAACTACCACCATCACGAAGTCATTTTCACCGTTGTTGTCGATGCTCTCCTCCTTCTTCTTTTTTCATTTCCGTTGTTACAGCCATCACCACCTTCCTTTGCAACTTGTCTTCTTCGTTGCTTTGCTATTACTGCCATTGCTGCTTCGCTTTCCCAGTCCATCGCTACTGCCGCCATCCCGTAATCACTACCATTACAATGGCCTGTCACCATCACGCCTATCATCATGTAGAGACCACCACCATTGCAACTCGCCTACATCTGATGACCAACCATGTAGACCAACCATGTGTAGTCCGTAGAGAGAGATTTGTGGGGTTGCGATAACTGCGCATCGCAGCAATGAGGGTTGCGATGATGGTGAAACAATGGTGGTAGGGACGAAGATGAGGGTTGTGACGAGAAAGGGAGAGGGGTAGAGGTCGGTGGCTGATGGCCAGTGATGGACAAGGTTTTAGGTTAGGGTTAGGATTAGGGTCGAAGACGATGAGAATAATTTGGTATTATTTAAAAATTAGTGGTGTGTATTGAAACAAAATTAAAAGCTTCAATTTGGGTGTGGTGTGAACTAAGCAGGTGGTGTATACTGAAAGAATTTGTGGTGTGTAAATAGAATCACCCTAAAAAAAAGAAAGGAGGACTTAATGGAATATCAACCTTATCAATAGGACTTTTAGATGATTAACTCTACAAAATAACACTGTAAAACTAATCATTTCAAAAGTTCTTCCCAAGAATTCTAAGTAAAACAAAAACCTTATAAGTTATAAAAATCTCTTTGGAACCACAACTCAAACGAGTCCAGATCTTCTATAGTGTTTTTCCTTATAGTGTTTGTGTATTGCACCAAAATGACATCATTTTGGTGCGTGACAAAAAAAAAACAAAAAAACAAAACAAAACGAAATGAAACAAAATGTAATGTAGAAGAGAAGAAAAAGCCAAAGAGAAGAAGACCCACAGTGCAAGCAGAGCACTTCTTCACCTTCCTTTCTCACAATCAATCACCTCAGGCAATCACCCCTCATTTCTCATCTCCCTCCCCTCCCTCTCTCTTCCCAAAATTTGTCATTAACATCTTTGGCGACCCCCCCACTTGCGAGATCCACCTCAGCTTCCCATTGTAGCACGCATCCCTACCAATTCTTCTCCATCTTAACTCCGACGAGCCTCTCTAATCCATTTCTACCCTCACCCGCCCATTTCCAGCCGCCATTGCCGCCGCAAGCTCTCTCTATCTCTATCTCTATCTCTATTTCAATCTTGCCAACGTTGGTGTTAGCGGAGGTAGTAGGGTGGTCAAATAGTAGAGGGGTAGTATCGTTAAGCACCTTCTTCTCTCTCTCTCTCTCGCCTATAGGTCTTCTTTCTGGCGCTTCATGTTTTGCTCTTGCATTTCGTTTCAAAATTATTTTTTTGGGGGTGTGGCAACAAAAGGGCATTAGTTTAGTTTTGCATGTGGCATTTATCCGTGCAAAATTCTAGTGGTGAATGATAGCGAGACCACTTGCCAACAAAATTGAAAATATAAGGTTTAAATTGAAACTACAGTGACTATACTGACATTTGTTTAAACTATAGGGACTAATGTTGTTCTTTAACTTAAAACCCTGTTATTTAAATTCTAGGGATAATTATAAAAAAAAAAAAAAACCCTCCAATGTTTGACCCTTGCAACAATATTAAACTCCGAGTTTCAATTTTATCAATTTAAACCTTAATGTTTTGATTTATTTTTAATCCTAAATCATTTGTCTACTTTTGTTAACTTAAATTGACCCCCCAAAAAAAGTATTCTAGTTATTAACCTCAATGTAGATATATATAAAATGTCTAAAATACCCATTTTCATTGAGTTTAATGACTAATATACCCATTTTTTCTATCGATTTTACTTAACAAAAATAGGCAAATGACTCAGATTGAAAACAAATAAAAAAATTCAGGTTTTAAATTGACAAAATTAAAAACTTATTGGTTTATTTTGTTACAAGGTCATTTTTTTTTTTTTTTTGTGTGTGTAATTTCCCCTAAATTCTTCCATCCAAAATACAATTTTAGTAATTTAAATTAGAGGATTTACGCGTAAGTCCTAATATGTTGACTTTATTGTCCAATATGTCCTATGAGAATTAATTGGCGTTTTTTTATCAAACACCTATTAAAAAACGTCACTGATTGTTAATTTTCAGCGACAGTTTGAAAATTTTGCCACAAAAATGTTATAATTATACTTATTGTCCTATATGTCCTATGAGAATTAATAGAGTTTTCAATCAAACTATTTAAAAAACGTCACTGATTATTAATTTTTCAGCGATAGTTTGAAAATTTTTGTCACAAAAAATGTCATAATTATAAGTTTTAATGACAGTTTTAAAAAAAATTATTATTGAAAAAGTCAAATCACCTTGCTTGTTTCCACTTTTCAAAAAACACTTTTCAGAAAATTTTATTTTCTTATTTTCAGTGTTTTTTTTTTTTTTGTTTTGCTGAATTTTTTTTAATATTTAAAGCAATTTTTTTTACTTTTTAGACACACCTGACATAAATACACCTAAAAAGTAAAAAAAAATTGTAAAAAAAATCTTTTAAAAATTCACTAAATACCAAAAATACAAAAAAAAAAATACCAGAATTCAGTACAGTTTTTGTATTTTTATGTATTTATTAATTTTTAAAAATATTTTTTCACAAATTTTTTATTTTTTAGATACATCTAAGTAAGGTGCATCTAAAAAAGTTTTTAAAAAAAAATGTTTAAAATTTAAAAAATATTCACTAAAAATAAAAAAATACGAAAAACCAAAAAAGTCAATTTCAAAAAACTTAATCCAGAAAACTCACACCAAACACACTAAATAATTTTCAACTTTCAACGACAGTTTGAAAAAAATCATCACGGAAAAATGTCACTAATTGTAAGTTTTAGCTGTAATTTATAAAAATTGCAACAAAAAAAAAAAAATCACTAATCGTTAATTTTTAGCAACATGCAAAAAATCATCACAAAATATTATTTTTAGCGACGATTTTATTAGGACTTGATAGGAATTAAGTCAAATTATTAGAACTTATTGGTAGTTTACCCTTCAAATAACTTGGTCAAAGTTCGCAAAATTACAGTCCAATTCATATTAGTTTAGCTGAATTTTTAGTCAAAAGAAATAGGGCAAATTATACATGTAGTCTCTATACTTGCCTCTCATGTCAATTTGGTTTCAGTAATATTAATTTTGCCCTTTAATTTTTCAAATTGTCTCAATCTAGTTCAAGTGATAATAGCCGTTAAAAAATTGAATAAAAATCAAAGGCAAAATGATCTATTAAAAAGGGAATGAATCATTTGAAATTGGATGTGAATCCTTCAGTAACTTTGAAGGGAATTAAAAAACCATTTTGTCCCGTAATTGATACATGTGCAAAATTAAAAGGTAAAATTGTTGCAATTAAAATTATAAGAACCAAATTGATATAAACAAACTCCAAGAATTAATAATAATTTGTCTAAAGAAATACAACACATAAAAACGCAAATTTGTTCCTAAATACTAATTAAGTGTAGTTTGACGTTCTTATTTTTGCATCCAACAACATATTCCATCCAAAATATGTTGTGTTCTCATTATAGCCCAAAAGGTCAAATGAAAATAGCAAAATAATAAATAAAATTTATAGATGCCCCACAGCTATGAAGCTTAAGTCAAAGAAGCATACCTTATTGAAGAGAGGTTGAATAGTATCGTAATTGCTATCCCAAGTATTGCAAAAACTATTGAGCTTTGGTATATCCCAGAGCATCAGCCGGTTCAATTGCGGCAGCTCAATTGCATTCATAGCCTTGCAGATAATAGTAAAACTTGGCAGGTGTCTAAGATACAATTCCTTTAGTTTAGGAAACACAATTTTATCTGTTGTTTCTGTTGTTGTTGATGCTATCTCATTTTGATCTCCTTCTTCTTCATTCGAAATAAGTACTTCCATCTTATGACATTCAGATAGATCAAGTATCTGTAGTTGCATCAGATCTCCGGCTATGGATAATGAGAACATGCTTTCCAGTTTATCACATCTCTCCAGTTCTAGATAAGTGAGGTTGCGGAGCCGTACAAGTTGAGTAGGACCCTTCCACAAATGTGTCAATGCGGGCAAGTCTCGCAGTACCAGCTCTGTCAACGCACTGAAGGCCTCCTCTGGTAGTTGGCCATGACAAATCTTTTTCAATTTATCTAAATTTTCAAGATGTAGCAACTGTAACACAGGGAAGGCTATTTGCGGAACTAGAACCCCATCTGCTGTTTCAATGACATATTCCAGATCCTGACAATCTTCCAAGGACAATTCTGTTAATTTTTTGAAACCATCTTTGTCTAAATCATAGCCAACATTCTTCACACCTGCTGCTCGGCTTATGTCTAAAATTTTAGTGATCTTGAGAAGATTCTTGAACTCACTCTCCATAAGATCGCTCTCGTGAAAGTCACAGAGACGCAACTGGTTTTGTAATTGATAAGATGTAAGGAATATATTGCCAAAGGCTATATTGAATGCTTTTAGATTCGTAAGGACCAAGTCTCTTGGCCAGTATGCAAAATGTCGTAGGTGAATGACCAAAGTTGTAAAATTAGACAACCCACACAGCTCAGTGAAAGTTGCTTTAGTTTCTTCTATCCTGTGTTCATCATTAAAGCTAGACCCAAGATACAACTCTTCTAGCTTTGATAAGTTCGACAAAACACCTGGGCAAATCCTCTTCACACCACATTGCAACAAATCCAATAGCTTCAAGTGACTAAGCCGGCCTATTTCTTTTGGCAACTCCTCGATTTCGGTGCCTTCGAAACTCAAAATTTCTAGATTCTCTAATGCTCCTATTACAGATACATCATTGATCAGTCCGCATCTGTGTAGTGACAAGCTTCGGAGGTTGGTCAACCATCGCAGGGATGTCGGCAGTGATCCTTCTATGTACACATTCAACATGCTTAAAGCTTTGAGTTCCTTCATTACTCCGTAGAAATTATCTAGGAGATTTGGTAGTTTTGATGCATAACTGTCCTCCAGCCGTAAAAGATGGAGTTTTGCAAATTCTAGATTATCAGGCAGCTTGCTCATACCAGTGAATCGCAATGAAATTACAGCGTAATTTTTGTGTCGTTCTTTCTCCGGCCATTCTTTCAATGCTTCGTCACATCTTACCATAAATGAATGCTCCTCCCTAGATGCTATTGATATAGCTACATCACGAACTACATCATGCATTTTAACACAACCTTCTTGTTCACCATCCATCAAGAGATAGCCTTTTTTTAAGTCATCGACAAAGCCATGTACTCTGTCTCTTGCTTCTTTGACGCTATCAATGTTCTCAAACAACTCTATCCCAACACCATATCTAACGATATCTTCAATTGGAATATTAAAATCTTCAGCATATAAGGAGCAGAGCAAAAAGCATTCCTTAATTTCTCTACCTCCTAAGAAGTCGTAACTCAACTCTAGAGATTTAAACACATTTTCTTCTACTTTGCTGAAGTTTTTTACCATGGACTTGTGTAACTGTTGAAGGGCTGAATTCCATGAATGCTCATCTTTATCTTTGAGTGCTCTTGCAACTGTAACAATAGCAATTGGCAAACATCCACATTCATCCGCAACTTTCTTCTGTGTGCTATACAAATCAATTCTTGTGTGACTTGTGTCCTTGGAAATTCCAGCCATCTCCTCAAAGAGATTCCAAGCTTCTGCTTTAGTTAAGACTTCAACTGTAAATTTCTTTTGAGCATTCATAGAGTTGCATACATTATCAAATCTAGAAGTCAGCAAAATTTTGCAACCTCTATGACCATCTCTAAATGGAATTCCTATGTCATTCAGTTCGAGACGCTTCCAAACATCGTCCAATATGACAAGGATTCTCTTGGTGCCCTTTAGTCTTTCACACAGTCGATCTGCTCTTCCACGTTCAGTCTCCTCCTCAAATTTCAAACCCAATTTATCTCCAATTTCACCTTGAATCTTCCTTTTATCAGGAATTTGGGACACTACAGCCATCACAACCTCATCAAACAATTTCTCTTCTTTTGCTCTTTTGGCAACTTCTTTCACCATTGTTGTCTTACCAACACCTCCCATCCCACATATTGCAATCATGTGGAATCTATCATCCTTCAGTGCCTCCATGACATCATTCGTAATCAATCTTCTAGATTCAAAAACCTTAATACCTTCAGTGGATGTGGATTCTATCCCTGGTGGAGGCTCATTGTAGGCCACTTCCGTCAGTTTCCTCTCTTCGTGCAACTTAGCCACCTCTTTTGCCTTGTTAGTTGCTTTCTTACCGAGTGAGTAACGTAACTTCAGGTTTGGACACCACCCATATAGACACCCTTTGTTTGCTTCAACTTCATCTTCTAGATTTTCTCTGGCCTCTTCGCTGCATTTATCAACCCTTTCCAGCCACCCCTTAACATCAGGTCTAATAACTTTTACATTTCTTTCTGCTTCATCAACTGATAGCTGCATTGCACCTCTTTTCTCATCCAACTTCTCGACTTCTTCTTTCAGATTCTTGACCTTGCTTTTATAGAAAAATAGATAACCGAAACGACGGCCAACTGGAGCCATTAGAAATTCTCCAATCTTGCCTACAATGCCTACAATTGGACCAACAAAACCAACCCAAACAGGAACCATTTCTCACTTCTATTTCAGTTATGTACACCTCTCTGTTTTTTTTTTTTTTTTTTTCCTGGAATGCAAATATGTAAAACTAGAAGAAAACAAACAACTATTGAAAACAGAATGGTAATTGTTGAACACAGAGTTAAAACAGAGTGGCAGAGGAAGAGATTACAAAGATTTCTAGAACCAAAAGAAGATATACAGAGATTTCTTTATCCTGGTAAGTAACAGTTGAACAAAGAGAAATACAATTTTGTAGAGGATATGAAGATATCAAAGGAACACTTTGCAAGAGGGGATCTGAAGTTTTTTTTTTTTTTTTTTTGGACAAGCAAGGTTGAATATAGAGAATGACAATATAATTGGACAAAGAGAACTTGTGTTGTAAAACAGAAATTGTAAAGAAGAAAGTGAGTTGAGATTCAAACAGAGAGAAATAACAGAATGCAGAGAATACTGATTTGGTAATTGTTCAACACAGAGTTAATAAAATAGAGTTGCAGAGGAGAAGATTACAAAGTTTCCTAAAATCAAAAGAGAATACGGGGAATTTTTTTTTTTTTTTTTCTGGTAAGCAACTGTGGAACACAGAGATTTATAATAAAACTGAAGACAGAAAGTAAGTTGAGATTCAAACAGAGAGAAATAACAGAATTGAAGTGGAAGTGGAAGTGGAAGTGAAGAAAGAAGAACCTTGGAAACTTTCTAGAGCGTCTTAGAGATGAAACATGCACAGCCTTAACAACTCAGTCGACAATGAAGAGAAAAGCTTTTCACCAAAGACAAACAAGACCATTAACATCCATCAAAGACAAACAATCAGATTCAGAGAGGTTTTGAAGGAGAGTTTGAGGAAGAGAGAATATTTTGAGATCAGACCAATACCCAATCCCTGCACCATCTGATGCTTTTACATTTAAAATTAATTTTTTATTGATTGTTAGGAGGATATTTTGTGAATATTCGTTCCTCCCTTGCGTGTGTTTTGCTTTGTGATATTTTTTATTTAAAAGAAAAAATGATTTTTTTAGAATGGTGTATTATTAACCGCACTACAATCTAATTTAGCGAAGGGAAGGTCAGTAATGGCGGACACAGGGCCGGCAAGGGGGGGCCACTGCCCCTGCAAATTATTTCCAAATTTTAGGTAATATTATGCATTTACCCCTCTAGTCTGCAATTTGTGAAAAATAAAAAATAAAAAATAAAAAGTAAAAAGAATCTTCCTCAAAGCCTCAAATTGCTTCCAGTCTTCAATTAGAGTTACCCTACAATACTATATATAGTATGTAAATTAAAATCAAATTATTATTGATGATTTTAGAAAATTTAGAATTAAATTAGATTATGAAAATTTTATAGTCAAATTAGATCGAATAATACTATGTTGATTGTTTCAATTTAAAATCACGAATTTTTATAACATTGTCATTATTCATAAAATGATTATAAAATTTATTTATAATTTGTTCAAACATTAATATATCATCATTTTACAAATAAAAATATTTGAGATAATTATTTTAGAATTAATTTTATTATTATACAAAACACACTTATAAGAGTAAAACGTTAACAACTTATGTATAAAAATGAGATACTAATAAGATATTTAAGTAACTTATGTTAAATAAAAAATTATATATATATATATAAAGAAAAATGATTTGGCTTTTCTCACATTGTCATCTTAACTTGAGAAAGCGTATGGATTTGGTAGGTCTAATTTTGGTGATTCAAACCGTTCACTTTTTTGGATTTGTTGAGTAGAATATTCATCCAAAAAATTCAAGATAATTGGATATTGATAGTTATAAGTTTTATATCATATTTGTTTTACAAAATGAATGATAAATATAATTTTAAGAATAGCTACTTATTTTTTTTAATTCAAATTTGATTCAAACATATAACTAACGATATTTGATAATCTTGGATTTTTGTATAAATATTTTACTCAACAAGTTTTAAAAAATAAATAGTTTGGATTATTGAAATCGTTCTTAAAATGATTTTACTAAGTTCAAACGCTCTCTTAAATTTGTGAAAAGTCCATCCCTAAGATATTTAGATCAAAGGTAAAAACTTGTTTGATGATTATTGATTCATATTGATTATCTCAACTTGACAGAACGTTTGGGCTTAGTATGTCTATTTTGGCACCGACTTCGATTATTCGAACTGTTCACTTTTTAAGATTTGTTAAGTAGAATATTCATGTAAAAAATCACAACGATCAGAAATTAGTAACTGTACATTTAAATCAAATTTGTATTATAAAAAATGAATGGCTATTTTTGAAATTATATTTATCGTCTATTTTTTAAAAACAAATATGATTCAAACATATAGCTACCGATGTCCAATTATCATGATTTTCTACATAAATATTCTATTAAACTACTTTTAAAGAGTCAACGGTTCGGATCACCGGAACCTATTAAAAAATTAGCCTACCAAGCCTAAACATTTTCTAAAGTTGTCATCTTAATGTGAGAGAAGCCAAACCCTTGTTTGAAATGGGTTATGATTTAGTTCTCTCTTACCATAGTACAAATTCAATTAAATTATGCTTTTGACTTTGATTCATTTAAGAGTAAATTGGTGATAAATCCAAACTAAGGAGGGTATAAGGCATTAGGTTTAGTGAATATTTTTTGTTGGTGAGAAATCCACCATTTGTGAAATAGTTTAGTGAGAAGTCTTTGTTTGTTTTAAAAGACATTTTGTTTTCAATTTTATCCCTTAATTTATCTATTGACTTTCATTGACTATCAGTTCAAAAATTTTCCCTTTATGTTAAATTTTTTTCCTTATCTGCTCAAAAATTTTCCCTATCTGTTTAATTGTTTTCCTATGTGTTTAATTTTTTAACCCTATCTATTTAATTTTTTTCCTTGTATATTTAAAATCTATGGATTTCTCTCTATTTGTTTAAAATATGTAGATTTCTCTCTATCTGTTCAAATTATCTTATTCAAAAAATCTATCTGTTGAAATTATTTGTTAAAAAAAATCTATCTATTGCAATCTATCTGTTCAAATTCTTTTTATTTCTCTTCTCACTATTTGTACAAATAAAATTCAAATTCCACAACAGCAGCAAATCTCTACATTTTGAAAATCTATCTGTTTAAATTCAACAACAACAACAACATCTCTCTCCTCAAGATCAAAAACAACAAAAAAATATAAATAATAAATAAAAACTTGTACAATAGACACATAAACTAGCCAACACCTCAATATGATAGCAGTAAAATATACTAATATGTAAAACAGAAAAAATACTATGATCTAAGGAGAATATCGACTTTGAATCACACTAGTATCATGTATTGATAACCCTGCATGTTTGGTTGCTGAGAAAAACACAGAAGCATAACAAGAAAACCAAATATAGTCTTATGCTCACCGTTGCTTTAATGTTCAAATAATCAATTTCTCAATTTTTCCCTCATTGTCTTAGGAACCAAAGAGAAAATAACATCAAAATCAACAATCAACAAACACAGAACTTTGAAACACATATATATATTCACATACAACCAATGCACATGTAAATAGAGGAATATACACACACACACATATGTATAGTATATAACCAGATCTCCAGATCTCTTTTTCCTTCTCGACCATTTTCGGATCCAAACCCAATCTCTCTGACTATATAGAACCAGATCATCGTCGGACTCTTCATCTTCGTCTTCATATTCGTTGCCTAACCATGGTGGTGGTCTAGATCTAGGGTTAGGCTAGGCGGATCTATAGATCTATACACGTTAGCGTCAGATTGGCGACAACGAGAATACGACGTAAAGGAGATGGTGCAGAGAGTCGTGGGTGAGCTTCAGATCTTCTTCTTCTTCAGGCCTTTGGCGGCGTTGGTTGTAACGACCCTCGTACTGATTATCAATAAACTGCTGAATTAGCTACTGGATACTGTTAAACTGAACTGATAATGACCGATAATTGAATTAACTGAAGTACTGAATGAACTGATTGAAATCGAAACTGAAATTGAATAAGTTTATCTATTGAATTGCACATTGCATCTGTTTGATTGATTGATTATCTGTTTGAGTTGGTGTGTTTAAACTGCTAATCGAAGGGCTCATCGGCGGCCGAATTAGGAATCGTTTCGTGTTTTGAAATCAGTAGAATATTTGTGATTTAATGGTATATTTACCTGAAAATTGATTAGGTATGATTAAATTAGATTAAATATTGATGAATTGCAAAGTTCGACTTAATTACCATATTACCACTCTTAGTGGGCCACTTAGAATATTATATTAGGCCTTATTACATGTTGATCAAAGCTTTCCCTCAGCCATTTTCTTGCATTCCAACTGACCAAACTAGAGAGAGTGAGGGATAAGAGAATTGGATTCAAAGTGTTGAAATTGCTAGAAGAACTTGAAGATTTGAGGCATAGATTGTATAATTGAGCTTGTCATCTTATAATTCAAGGTCTAAGGTAGCATTCCATCTTCTTATTTTAGTGTTTGAGCTTAATCTTGCATGATTCATGCCCAATTAGAGAGCTAGGCCATGATTTAGTGCAAATAGGTTGGATTATGCTTGAATTGGTGCATGCATGCTTGAATTGGTGCATTTTGGAGTTGAATTCATGTTGGAATTGTACATGCATGCTCATGTTGTTATCAAAGTCCATGTTTTCATCTTGTTTTCAAAGAATTGAGCTCATTTGAGCTAGTATTGAAGCTTAAACTTGTTTAAAGTGCATGCATGACATGTTTTGAAATTGTTCATGAAATTGGTTTGAAAATTGGGTTTAATTAAAACACCCTTGGGCCTTGATTTCTTAAATTGAGCTTCAAATCATGTTGTTATGTGAGTTTACAAATGTTTCCCAGAAAATGGGCCCAAGAAAATCGAATTTGGAGCATCAAAACTTGGTTTGGAACTTGGAGGTCGAATCTGGATTTCCCAGATTTTGGCCGTCCGCTCGAGCGGGGAAAACAAGCTCCCAATATTTTTTGGCATGTTTTACAGTCCGCTCGAGCGGAGTTTTTCACGCTCGAGCGGGAAAATCGAGCATCCAGCATTTACACTGTTCATCAGTCCACTCGAGCGGAGGATTGTGTGTCACGCTCGAGCGGGGACCTTTGTTTGCTTGTTCGCTCGAGCGGGGAAACTTGCGCTCGAGCGGAGGCCCTGTTTCACAGAAATTCTGAAATTGTGTTCCATGCACATCCTTGCATCCTCATCCCATCCTAGGCATTCTTAGGCCTAGTTTAAGACATCTTAATGAGGATTTAGACATAGAACCACATCGAGGAAATTTAGGGATTTAATTATTATCCTTCCCGACTGTGAAACTTAGTGTGTGTTCTATTTGTTAACTGTTTAGGGTTGGCTCTCGGGGACGCTCTCTAGCTGCTATTAGCCCAATCTCTGTGAGTAACAATTGTGTAAAGATATGTTCAAGATGACTATCTTTTGAATACTGAACGGAACTGTTTATTGAACTGATATTGTTTACTGAATGAATGTATGTCCTGTATTCTGAATTGTACTGTGGCATCCTTAGCACTTATTGTTTACTGTTACAGAGATCTCTGTCGGTTCCCTTGTGGAACCATACTGTTTATTGATTGATGGCCATCATTACTGTTGGGTCTGTTAAGACCCGGTCCTCTTGGACCTACTGTATATAGGCTAATGGGTGTACCACATATGACTGATTGACTGAAATACTGAAATACTAAAATACTGTTTAATGAACTGATTTCATTACTGTAAGGACATCCATTCATAACCTCTTTACGCTTTATGTTATTCACTGGGCTTTAGCTCACTGTTTATATATATATGTGGGTTCTCAGCAGCCAGACCAGAGCTAGGAACGTGGGTTGGTCCCTAGTTTTGTCAAACCAGCCTACGTGCCTCACTGCGAGGTTCCGAGTTGCCATGCTATGGCTTGGGGTGTTTTGTGTTTCCCATCGGTCTCCTTACTGTTTTACACTACTGTATAGACTGTCTACTGTTTTACTGTACTGTTACCGAGGGATTAGGTCCCCGTACTGAATGGTGTATATGATTGTATAGACTGTACTGTTCTAAACTGTTTGAATGCATGAAAAATGTTTTTGGCATACAGATTTTCACAGCTCAATGGACACTAGTTATTTACTGTATTGGCTTCCGCCAGGCCCTGTACTCTGTTTAACTGTATTACTGTTCAGCAGGCCTTCGGTAATCTCGGATTACTGGCCAGTTACGGTGCTAAACCCATAGAGCCGGGTTTGGGTCGTGACATTGGTGGTTTCCAAAGGCTGTGACGAAGAAGTTGGAAATTGTTGTTGAATCGGCGGTGGTGGTACCGACTGTCGGAGTAGAAGCGGAGATGAATGCAAGATCTAGAGAGAGAGAGAGTAAGATGGTTTTGTGTTTTGAGTAAGGAGAGAGAGAAATGAGAGGACATGAAGCCTCCGTTTGGGAAGTGGGTTGGCTTTTTGGCTTTTTGGTTTTTTGGCTATTTTAGCCTGGTTTGGGAAGGGCTTTTTGGCTTTTTGGCTTTTTTGACTTTTTTTGTGAGAGAGGATTGTAATGATTATGGGTTGGATTTGATGTTTTGTTTTTTGTGGCTAAAATAGCCTATTTTATTTTTTGTGGCTATTTTAGCCCCTAACCCACCCAAACCTTCTTGCCAAACACCACTGAAATCTAAACCGTGTGAGATAGCAGAGGTAATGTAGGGGTATCCTTATGGACATAATAAATTAGCGTCTAGACCTATGGACAAGGAAAGGGAAATTCTATTTTCACACACCTAGTTAAGTCAGGGCACACACTTAATGAAATATTAATTTAATGACAATTATACTTTAAATAAAAATGGCCATAATAGACATCCAGCAATAGCCATAATATTATATGAAAAAATTCTATATACACATCTTTTAAGAACAAAAAAATCTCAATATACACCTTTTGAGTTAAAAAAAGTACACCCTAGTTTTTTCATTGTTGTCATATTGTTAAGAGAGACTGCATTTTATTTATTTTTATTTTTTTTAGGATTCAACTGAAATTAACTATGAATATTGAAGAACTGGGTTGAGAATTGTTAACCAGTGAAGCATAGTCCTCAAAAAAAAAAAAACAGTGAACGTGCTCTACTCTTTGGTTTATGATTGATTATTTTTGGTTTATCTTCTTATCAACATAAAATGCTCTTTGGTTTATGATTGAAGAACTAGGTTGAAGAATTAAAATTAACTAAGAAGATTGAAGAATTGGGTTGAGGATTTTTTTTTTTTTTTTTTAAATTTTTTGACAAGGTGGTCTTCAATAGAGCAAAGTTCTTCACTGTGAATCTTTACTTTGACTGTTGTAGCACTGTGGGTCCACAAATTTCCAAACCGTAATAGCAGCAGTGCATGTGGAAAAAGGGTTGAAGAGGTGTGTGTACAATGGTATGAGTGAAAGATATAATTGATACATTAATTGTGTGGATTGAGAAAACTAATTAATAATTAAATTATAAAGTGTGTGTACTAAGAAATGTTATGAATTGAGATAATTAAGTGTGTGGAAATAGAATTTCTCACAAGAAAAATCTGAAATTGGATTTTTCAACCAAGCGCTCTTGATTTAATTTCCTTCAAACTTTTATTGAAATCCATCAAGAGTACTCTTGATTCTGAAATCGTGCTTTAGCTCATAATGCAACTCTAGTGTTGGTTATGATATAATAAGAAAGAAAATCCCTAAATACCTCAAAGAAGCACTTTTTGGAAAAAGCCAAAAATGATATGATCTGCTACTAGTTTCTGGGTTTTATTTTTTGATAAAACGCTCTCTGGCCAAACAGGTTTTCAGATAATAACCCTACTCCAAAAAATATTTTACTTATTTTATAACAATATATAATGATAGTTTTCAAATTTTAATGTTACTGGAGCTTTTTATTCATTTTACTTGCTAAGGTGCTTAAAGACATTGAAAGTGTGGTTAGAGTTTACGCTCTGGTCTGGAACAGATTTGAAGCATAGTGGGGGCACAAGTCAGTTGGAAATTCTGTCTGTACTCCAAAAAAATGGGGTATGGATATCAGACATTGTTGCGTTTGGTTCATTAATTTAAAGAATAAAAGATAAAAAGTTATAAAAGGTGTCTGATCACTCATCTTTTTACTTTTTTTTTTTTCATAAATCTTTTTTCAAATTTATGAACTAAACACATCTTAAAGTTTTGGAACAAATGGATATTTTAGTTGACTGTTTAATTATTTTATGAGATGAAAAAAAATTGTGTTTGTATGGGATGATTGGAGAATTTTTTCATAGTTAAATAGATGAGTGTGAGACAAAAAATAATTAATTAATATGTAGAATATAACATTTTATCTTATTAACTATTTTAAACTTTTTTTCCTTTATTAATTATTTTAGTCTCAACCCTTGCTTGTTATTCAATCTTGTTTGGTGTTCTAAATTGGCTAAAATAGTCAATAAAGATAAAATATATATACATATATATATTAAAATAATCAATAAGATAAAATATCACATCCTACACACTAATCAATTACTTTTTTCTCTCACAAGTGTACAAAAAAATTCATAAATTATCTCAAACACAAATTTTTAGAAAATACTACAGGTCCCAACATTTTAATAATTTAACGTACTTCTAGAATAATTTTCGATTAACAACACATTTCTATGTGAGCATTATGACCCATTTTCTCGTTTTGTCCAATCAAAACTTCACTCACCTTAAATTTTAGTTGAATTTGATAAGAAAAGTTGTAAGGAAATATATTAGAAAAACTTTTGGAATCGTTTTAGATCGCTAAATTTATCATTTTAAAACGAGAGTGTACCATGTTTCAAAATGTGTTTCAAAACATAATTCGCTAGGATATTAACATTGTCTGGTAACCCTAATCAAAGGCTTTCAAGTATTGCTACATCAAATCATCAACAGACTGAATGCAATGAATCATCACCTAGCACTCTTTCAATTTGAACTACATAACCCTCGCCAATCACCAGAAAGACCAAGTTCTTTTACACAAGCCCATGCTGCAGTAAAGATTTCCAACCTGCACTACAAGAAAAATCACTTTTGGCGACTAAATTTTTAGTCGCCAAAAGTCTGTTTTTAGTCGCCGAAAGTCGAAATTTGACTTTCCCCGACAAAATTCTTTAGTCGCCACATTTGTTGCGTATATGTTGTCGGCGTAGGCATTGGCGACTAATATTTTTTTAGTCGCCAAAAGACAGGTCTTTGGCGACTAAAATATTAGTCGCCAATAGTGTTTAGCCTTTTGAAAATCATACATTTACCGACTAATAATTTAGTCGCCAATACTCAATCAATCGCCGACTAAACGGCTTAGTCGCCAAAATAAGGACTTTTGAGACTAATATTTTAGTCGCCAAAGGTGTTCCGTCGGAAAAAAAAATAAAAAAATAAAAATAAAAAAATAAAAAAATAAAAAAATAATCACTTTTTTTGGTTTTTCTGAGTTTCGAACCGTGCCCAACCATCCCACATTGCAAACTTTTTTGCAACACACTCCCTCCACTATGCCACTACAACATCACATGAATATATTTACAATATATATTATTTATATAATATATTGACGGTATTAATACAAAACAATATATATAAATATAATTATTTTAATTCAATATAATTTATGTAAAAAATAAATTATTTATTAAAAAAAATTTTAAGCCACTTTTGGCAACTAAATCCATTATTTAGTCGCCCATTCTATGATTTTTGGGCTACTAATTATTTTTTTGTCGGTAAAAAAACAAGTTGAAATTAAAAATAGTAGTTTTGGCGACTAAATCTGTTTTTAGTCGCCAAAAACGTCTCCTTTTGGCTACTAAACTGAATTTTAGTCGCCAATTCACTGTTTTTAGCTACTAATTTTTTTTTGTAGCCAAAAACCTTCATTTTCAGCGACTAATCTTTTTTTAGTCGGAAAAACACCTATAATCGACGACTAAAATGTTTTTTAGTCGCCAAAACCATCACTTTTGGCTACTAAATTATTTTAGTCACCAAAAACCGTCACTTTTGGCTACCAAACAACCTTAATCGCTAAAACCCCTACATTCGGCGACTGAACTGCCTTTTAGTCGCTAAAAGCCTGGTATTCGGCGACTAAACTATTTTAGTCGGCAAAAGGGTTCAATTTTGGCGACTAAATCCATTTTAGTTGCCAATTATACAACTTTCAGCGACGAAAAATGAATTTTTAGTCGCCAAAAACGCTTTTTCTTGTAGTGCTGGAGCATGTTATTGGCTCAACCACAAATCTGACTATTGTATAAATGGGATTTTCATGTCATAATATCTCCTTCAAACTCCAGCTTCACTAGATAATGATCTCCAACAGTACATAATAACCACCCATGGGCTAATCACTGAGAACTATCCTGCAGTGAACTCTTTGCAGCACAATAACACTGAATCCGTTAATTTATAAGTGAGCCCCACATTAGTTTCCCCACTCATTAAAGCAAAAGTAATCAAATTTCCAAGATGGAGAACAAAGAGCAGAGAAACACAAATTTTGGAAGCCATGGAATCTCCCAAGTGTATTAGAAACTAAAATAAGATATAAATTGAACCAGTCATTTCTTATCAAAGATGCCACTAAATACCAACTATACTCGGTGTGCCACAAATTTAACACCGATAATAAAGAATCTCAAGATTCTAAGGCTTCACACAATCCTCATATAAAACTGCAATGTTTTTACAACAAAATTGAGTTCTCTGAAAAAATTAAATTCCACAGAACAAGGTCCTAAGATAATTCTGCAGCTTTATTAACAAAGTACCCTAAAGTTTGCTCTCCCAATATAAACGCCAACATATAAGACACAGCAACCGGAGCAGATGACTATAATGAAACTTGATGAGCACACTGATCTTCAGACTCAAATCTGTTTGTCAGTTGTCCAAATTACCTAAAGGGCCCTGCAATACCATTTGCAATTCAATGCTGTTAAAGAAGCAATGCTAACTATTATTTATATCCACCAAATTTAGTGTCCTATATATGGCCAGGGACTAAGTAACCAAAGTTTTCAAAACTAATCTGCAACATGGCATTAGAAAAATAAGAAAGGGCAGAAATCTAAGTTTTGTATGCAACCAAAGCCATGTTACCACACAGTAAAAAGGCTCAACAAAAATACACAAGAAAAAGTATGTAAATCTCTAAAAAAAAACACTTTGGGATGGAGAAAGTGGACAAAACAGACTTGCATTTCCAGAGTATAAAAGATGGGTTCCTTTTGAAAACACAAATTTGTTAGATAAAAAAACAGGAGGAGAGAAAAAGAAGAGGAGGAGGCAGAGGAGATAAGGTCCCAGTATCAAGAATTCTAACCTGCCGATGTGAAGTAATTATGCCCTCATTGCAAAGCCTCCAATTAACTCACGTTCATTACAATTACAAGAGATGTGAACAAGAATGATACACCATCAGAGTCCCCAGACCTCAAAAACTCAACTCAACTCAAGAAAGCCTTAGACCACAGCTATTAGGGCCAGTTATATGTATCCTACTACATCTCCATGGACATATCCTCCATTTAATTATACCACCTGCATAATAATAACCGTCTAAACCTAGTTTCCGGAAATGTAATCTAGAGCAGTGCTAGCACCAAGAGTATGTATGTACTTCGGTGAAAAATATCAACAAAAAACAAAAGCCACAGCAAGATGATATTTGTAATAACCCCACCCTCATATCTGTTTCTGGTATATTTTCGGTCTGTTATTCTGTGCATTTACTTGCTTTCTGTGAAATTTTAATTAAACAAAACTTATGAAAAGTGATTTATATCTGTGGCATTTTTATTAGTGTATTTGGAACCTCCCTATTTTATTTTGGGGTATTGATTGTGGTGGTAATATGATGGTAAGGTAAGATTGGACCAAAAACTTTAATTCGACTAAATCGCTTACGATCAGCTGTCACTCTTTTGCCTTTTTCTTTTTCCACACTTAGAATTTGGATGTGAGGTTAGAACCATTGGAAAGCTTATTTTCGGGGCTTCAATTTGGGCACGAGAACGACCTAAAACGGAATCCGGATGAGAGAGTTATACCTGTTTGCAGTTTTGAAATCTGTGCTGGGAGCAGGTCCGCTCGAGCGGGAATAGCGGGCACAGCAGCTTAAAAATGAGATTTTTGGACCATTTCTTAGATTTTCTTTTCCTCTCTTCTTCTCCCCTCTTCCATGTCCGAAACCCTAGCTCCCAAAACCTTGATTTCCTCCACTTTTAATAACAAATCAACCATGGATCTCGCATCAAGGATGGAGAATAAGAGGAGATCACCACTTTCTACCGAATGGAATTTCGAAATTTTTGAGGTATGTTGGGGTTCTATTATGGGGTTTAGATTATGGTTTATGGGGTTTAGATTATGGTTTATAGATTATGGACCTAGGGTGCCTAATAAATGGGAAGATTTGAAATAAAAGTAATGGGTTAAGAAGATTTAAAATTTTATTTGAAATTTGTAGATTTCTTAGAAACCTTAAGTTGATTTTGATGATAATCAATGATTTGGCCCAAATTGAAAGTTGAATCATGAAAGTGGTAGGTTGAATTAGATGTGTTCAAGTTTAATTGGAATTTGGTTATGTTTAAAAGTTATGTTTAAAATTTGCGATTGAACTTTGTTAAATGCATTGTAAATTATGTTTTAATAAAAGGGAAATTGGGAGAAAAGATTTGTTGATGATGTGGATGATATAAATTCGGTTATAGAATGTTGAAATGGAATTTAAGAATTCCTTTTGAAATATGTTGAATTATATTTAATGATGTTGAGTTGAATCATGTTGCCTATGTTGAATTGTGATGATTATGTGGGATGGTATTGACTATGTTGATATTAATTTTCGTGACCTAAAATGTGAAGTTTTCAAAAATGGGTTTAATCCCAAATCATTTTACTAAACATTTGTGGGCTTGCTTAGTTATTAAATCAAGAGAATGATTTAATGGGATTTCTTTATGTGGATGGGGAAATGTTTGGTTTTTTGGTGAAAACACTAGAAATTTAAGGAGTTTTGGGGAACATGGAAATGTTCATAAAAATCCTTTCTTTCTTTGAATAAAAGATGAATGGGTGTAAATTCCATAATGTGTTTTGTGAGACTAGTAATCTTTTATATATATTGAGTTGGAGGAATAGGTTTGAAAACTTCATGCTGCAAAATATTGTTTGCTCTGTTTTACGTGCTTAACCCTCTGGTATTTCTGGAATTTGTGTTTGATGCCCTTAATGTATAAGTTGTGTACATGTGTAGGGCATAACCCGAGAAGGACAAGTACTCCGTTATAGCACTGTGAGTAGTAGTACCATTATCTGCTTCATATATATAGCTAATGATTGTCATTAGCACCTTGTTTATATACGATATGTAATTACGTTATGTTTTGATATGTGTATATAAAGAAAGGAGGAAAAATGAAGTGTTTTCATTCTTTAAGATTATGGGCTTTTGGCCATACGATATAAGTAACTACGTTATGAAACAAAGTGCTACACGGGACTAAGTGCTACATTGTGAGTCACCGCTAGAACTCGTGTGAGACACCTCTTGAGTTCATACAAGAATTTACAAGGGCTTAACGCCAATTTACAAGGGCATTCTTAATGCCAAATTACAAGGGCTTAACGCCAATTTACAAGGGCATTCTTAATGCCAATTTGCAAGGACTTAATGTCAACCTTCCAAGGGCTTTATGCCACCTTTCAAGGGCTTTATGCCACCTTCCAAGGGCTTTATGCCAATGTTTAAGGGCTTATTGCCACCATGATTAAGGGCTTATGCCGCACCATTCAAGGGCTTCAAGTCAACCATTATGTTCAAGCTGATATGTTTCAAGAAAGGGCCTATAAAGTGAAACAGACTCAGACAAATCATGTGGACTTTGCATTGTATGCTTAAGTATATGTTTTAAAGTTTGATAAGCATATGTTTTAAAGTTTGATAAGTATATGTTTTAAAGATTGATAGGTATATGTTTTGAAGCTTAGTAAGTATGTGTTTTGAAGCTTAGAAAATATATGTTTTGAAGCTTGGTAAGTATCCGAGGGCCTTGCGCCACTATATTAATGGGCTTTATGCCACCATGATTAAGGATTTGTGCCACATTATACAAGAATTTTAATCCAAAACATTATATTCAAGCCAATATGTTTCGTGATAAGATCTAAGTCTATAATGAATAAGAACAGATTCAGACTCGTATTGTGAATGCTGCATTAGTATACGAAAGTACATGTTTGAAGCTTTGAATACTAGGTTGGAACTTTATTTGGCATTTTAGAATTTCAAAAATTGCATGGTCCGCTCGAGCGGAGGAATTCCCGCTCGAGCGTGAAAATTAACCTCTCAGCAGTTTTTTTTCAGAAATTTCGTTGTCCGCTCGAGCGGTGGAATTCCCGCTCGAGCATAAAAATCGACCTCCCAGCATTTTTGTTAAATTGTACAATCCGCTCGAGCGGCCAAGGTAGCGCTCGAGCGGTGACCCATTTTCAGGAACATTTGAAAAGTTGCATTTAGTTCGTATGTCTATCCTTATTTATTTCCAAAGCATGTTAGACACAATTTATGGTTCAATAAGTATTGAGAAGCTATGAATCCATATGTATTTCTATTATACAATGTTTCAAGTTAAGCATTGTTTTATTTAAGTATTACTATTCACTGAGCTTGGCTCACCCTCTGTATGTCTGTTCCTGTAGGTAACCAACCAGGAGGTCAGTCCTAACCCAGGACGTTCGTTCCCTTTTGTCAACCTTTATGAGCCCAGGCACTAAGCGAGATCACTCAATTTTGTGAAGCTTTGTTAAGACATTGTCTTGTTTTTTTTGATTACTCATTTCAGGTTAAATGTACATGACTTCAATGTTTTTGTATATGCCCAATCTTAGGGCTGGGGCTGTATATGTATATCTATATGACTGATGCTCACAGTATAATTTTAGCCCGTGTCTGGTTATTATAATGTATGTGATGCATGTGATCCTGGCATATTAGAGGTAGCTCAATGGAGTTTGTTATTATGTTAAATTTTAGTGCTTCCGCCAAGGCCCCGTATGTTATGTATATTAGATTACTTGTCCGTTTCTGAATAGGTCATGCCTGAAACCTTTAGGGGCGGGTTTCGGGGCGTGACAATATTACCCTAAAAAAATACAACAAATGACTTGGCTATAAAATGGCACTTGTGCCATAACAAAGATGATAATAACAATTTAGACTATTTCCTTCCATAAAATTATAATCTTGGTCACTTAACATACAACTTACATAAACTTTCATCAGTTTTCAAAATCCACACATAATGAGGAAATCATGGTTATTCAATGCATACAAACCAACTGCACCAGTGTCCTAAGAAGAACATTCGGATCAGATAATGTCATCTAGATGTCAAATACATAGACAACTTATACATATTTGGTAAATGATAGAAACATACAGCACAGAAATTCCAAAAAAGGGGCCCAGTTCAAAGTCACCAAAAAAGATGAGGTTCAGTAATTTACAGGCCAATACCCTAATTTAAAATAGAAAACTAGATCCTAAGAAAAGAAGAAACTAAATATTTATTAAGTCTAATTGAAAATAAATAAACACAAATATTAAATACATAAAATTACAGTTATATAATTGTAATACCAAAATGGGCGCAGGCGCATTCCTCATCAGACCTCTTCCATAATTAGGGAGGGGAGAGCTAAGAACAAAGGGAAGACAGTGAGGAGAGGATGTTGGTTTCTTTGGGCATGATTTGGATAATTTGGGTGAAAAGGAATTAAAAGGTTTTTAATGGTATGGAGAAACCAATTACAGGTCAGTAGATTTATTGATCCTAGACATGTATATTGAAAAAACTAAAAATTAATTTGGTTTAGAAAAAAAAAAAAAAAAAAAAAAAAAATCATCATCTTCACATGGTTTTATTTTATCTTTTGGGGGCAGAAATAAATTTTTAAAAAAATTAAAATATCTTTTAGGTGTTTAATAGTGTCATACTATTTATTATTATTATTTTTTTAATTTTTGAAAACAGATTCTGAAAATGAAACCAAACAGAGCCCATATTTTTTGTTTGGTTACCACAGAAAATTGGGGAGAAAATTCACAAATTTTTTCTTGATCTTTGGATTAGAAGTGGCACAATCTTTTCTTGAAGGGAAAGCTAGGGGAAAAGCATAGTGTGTGCAGGCTTAGCTCTTTACGGGCAATTTTTTCCAAGGAACGTCATTGTATACATCGAGTATCGCTCATAAATGTAAAGCATAAAGCACATAAACCCAATTGACACATGATAAGAAAGGTTGGTTTCCTCTTCCAAACTTGCCAATTTGCCATTTTAGAGTAACCACAAGATATCTAGTCATATGGAAAGATGGATGATTGCTTAAAATAAGTAGAAGGTTTTATAATTCACGAGTGCAAACGTGATTGGGGTATTGTCATTCACATGACTTTGGAAATTTGGGGAAGAGTGTTAAGTTAGTGAAGACTCCATAATTTCATTTTCAGATGAATGATCTCTGAGCTTCCAGGGCCATACACATTTGACAAAGTAATGAAATTATGGGTACAAGATAATGACAAAATTGTACTAGGTGGCATGAGATCCTACCATTACGATTTGTTTACTAGATTTCTCAATAAAAGAATGCATCATCAGTACAAATAAATGTTAGATATATTAAAATTTTCTACCTATCTTTGCTTATCTATGGACTGTAATAGCAATCTTGAATTACTAGATATATCAAACACTTGAATTTTGGGTGATAGGTATATTAAATATTTCTTCCCGTCTTTGCTTATCTATTGACTGTAATAGCAGCCTTCAATTACTTGATAAATCAAAACACATTATTTTTTCAGCTTAAACAAGGATTTTAACAATCCAATGAACCGAGTAATTGCCCTAGTATATTTTTTTAATGGTTCTAGCATAATTCATCATTAAGAGTATGTATTCCCAACTAAGAATGCTGTCACAATACAAAGAACTCCACATGAATGGAATTTAGATTACTATGCCCTTGGCATGCACATATTAGAGGTCCTTCAGTTGAAGAGGAGGTAGCAAGACATGGATTTCCTCAATCAAATTGTGCCAAAGCCTGAGATAGACAGTGGCTACTGAACTCTTGACCAAATTGGATCAGACATACCCAAATCTGTATATGGCTGCCTTTATTATTCATCACCCTAGTGAATAATTGCTGTTTGTCAGTACTTACATTTCCTGCCCATTTCTTACCAAATTTTTAATTAAAAGAACAAATTATCCCTTGCTAAAGCATATTACAATATTATTATTCTTAGGGTCAGATTAGGATGTTCTTCAACACAATCAAAACCACCCAAACCATGTTAGATGATGGTGGTGAGGGAAGTTAAGGACCACGGTTAATATCATAGTTGTGGTGTACAACTACATACAGCACAGTCAACTAGGCAGTTGATTTCCAGTTCAGTATGAAGTTACAGCATTCTATGAAAGCTTCATACTGAAAATTACAGCTTATGCAAATTACATATATCTATGATTACACCTGTTTTGATCAACTTAAACCAATTAAACCAAAAACGACACAATTTCTGCATTTAGTATGCTAATTCACTCTCCTATTTTGTACAATTGGCTGAGAAAGCAGTTTAAGAGATAAGACACAAAGCAGCACAGCCAAAACTGATCTTAATTTTGGCTCAAAGATTATTCCTTGAATTCATATGACCAGTGTAATCAACAAACCAAACCATCAAAATGAAACAGATTTATAGAAGATGGAACCATCAACACAGTTGTGATAAGATAAATAAGAGAAACATATGGTATCCCATAAACCAAACCATCAGCCTCATTCTTTTACTAGAAATAATGCAATTTGCTCAAACCCCGAACTGAAGCTATAATTTGTAAGTTCTACTGCTCTAGTATAATAAAGAATACTTTTAGCCAAAAAGTCAAAAAAAACCACTAAAAACACTATTATCTCTATTTTTTTGCACGTCTTTAATAAAATGCCAAAAAAAAAAAAAAAAAAAAGAAAGAAAAAAAGAGTCAATTCTCAAAACAACCCTTAATTCAACCCAGCAAAGACATTAACTTTAGTCAGTACTACTACTATTTAAATCCAAAAACAAGAGTTAGCAAATCAGGACGGAATCAAATATGCACGTCAAAAATCACAAACCCAAAATGGTTATCAGATTCAACTCCATTATACAAACAAAAAAATTAAGATTTAAAAAAATATATGCATATAGACGACCGACACAACCATCATTATTATCATCAACTCAATCAAAGGGGAATAAAAACTAGTCTTAAAACAGGACGAATACACACAAATATATATATACACATCAAACCCTCTCACGCTACACGGAAACGAAGATTGTCAAAAGAAGCCATTGATAAACAAAAATGCAAATCAGAATCAGAAAATATATAATGATCATACAATCGATGGACAAATTAAACAAGAACAACAATCGAATAAAAAGGCACATAAGAAAATTATATGAAAAAACATGAAATTTTACAGTAAGAGTTAATGAAAGGATGATCGGTGACGATGGTGAAGATTTCAACTGAAAAATCATACCTTTGCAGAGGCCGATTACTCGTAAACGATCAACTCAATATACAGAGAGAGGTGAGTAATTTCAGAGGAGAAAATGGTGAAATCTCAATATATAAAGCGGTTGCGTTGGGTTGGGTTGGGTTGGGTGCTTTGCCTAGTTGTCTACAAAACGAGTATCAAATAAATAAAGACGATGTGAAATTGGCTGGACCGCCCACCCTTAATCCAAAATTATTATGTTATGTATAATTCATATTCATCAATATATTAGTTATTTATATCAAAATTCTCTTGATTATTAATAAATATTATTTTTTATTTTTTATTTATAAATTTATATATTTTGACCTATTTAATTACAAAAATATATCAGGGAGTGACTATCCATTTAGCCTAATTTGATATTTTTAAATTATGAAAAAATTATTTTGCCCAGAAGACTAGGGCTTAATTGAGATTTTGAGCCAATTTTATACTTGGTTTGCAGTGGTGATAAAGAGTTTATAGTTCAATGGAGCTTCATCTGCAAATTTATAATATATTAATTATAGTTTTATACTATTTTAATTATAAAATAAAGTTAAAAAATGTAAAAAAAATTAATAAATATATATATATATTCTAGGTTTATATTAAAACATTTGTTAAAAAATATATTTATTTTATTATTGAGTTTTGCTAATATTTCAAATTTAAATAATAAATGAAATCTAAATCATTTAATATCTATTCAAGACAAAATAAATAAATAAATTAATAACACATATCTATTTGGTTGAGCGGACGAGTTTGAGATTTTAGAATTGAGTTCAAGATGGTTAGATTAGACTCGAAGTTGGGCCCGGCTAGCATTAGAATGACATATATCCTTTTACTATATTGTATAAGCTCAGTCCAAACTTGGCCTGGCTTGACCCGAGGTTTGTCCACCCTTACTTTTATTGCACACAGGCCCCTTTTATAACATCTTCAAAAGATATGTACTTATACGATTGTCATAATAGAGGGATTAATATGTACCGATTCATAAATGATGTAAAAGTGATATTCGCTAGTAGTTACGGAGTCTTAGTCTAATTAGTCTTAAACATATTAATGTCCTTAATGATTATTGATCTTAATTTATGTATAAAAAATATTTGTAATATTTAAAAATAAAAATTGTAGATACTCATAATTTAAATTTTACAATTTATCTATAATGACATGGCAATAGAATTGAGTCTTACATAATTGAATTTGTGAAAAAATAAAAAATAACACAACTAGCACTGTTATTATTAATATAATTATGAAATTTAAAATTGTGTGTCAATTTCTTATGTAAGAACATGTAAAAGTGTGTTTAATATATAAAAAGATATTGAGTGTTTTTAATACGGGTAAATTACCCTTTACATCCTTATATTTTGCACCAAATTTCACTTTGGTCCTTACATATAAAATTATGACAGTCAACTCCTTTCACTTTTAGTCAAATTTTATTTTAGTCACCTATATATGAAATTGTGACAGTCAACTCTTTTACATTTTTACTCATTTAAATTACTTACTCAAAAAAAATTACTCATTTAAGTTTTCGTTGGGAACAACTAATTTAGTCTGATTTTTTGGCTAATTTAGCTTGGCTAAATTGGTTCCGTTTAAGAATAACTTTTGGTCTTTTTTGGTTTGGATATAATGATTGTGAGAGAAAAAGTGAAATGATTATGACTTGGATGTGATATTTTGGAGTGGTTTTGAATGTTCTAAATAAGTGTATTTTTTTACTTTTTATATATATAAAAAAAATATGTAAAAAAGTAGAGAAAGTGGGTAGAAAAGTAAGGAGAGATAATGATAGATATTGATTGATGTGACCTAAATAAGTGTATGTATGCACACAAAAAAAAAAAATATTTTTTTAGTACATGCCGAACACCTACTTTGTCAGATTAACTTATTTAGTCAATTTTATCTTTTCATGTTTATTTAGTCAATTTAACTCTTGCAAAATGAGACTTAAATTATATACACAAAATATAATAAATGAAGATTTTGTCAGGTAAGTAATCTTAAAATAATTAGAAAAAATTAGTGATATGTTCTTGTTCAAAGGTATTTATAAGTATTTAAACTTTAAAAGTTTAATATTCATCTTTAAAGTTTTTTTTTTAATAGTGTTACTTTAATTTAAAAAATTAGTTTTATTTTTCAAACTCAATAATGTAGTAGCTTATTAGAATATTTAAGGCAAACTATCGTTCTTAGGTCTTTCTCTTCTCTAATTATCAAAAAGTCAAAAAATCAAATATTTTTTTGAGATCTTTTATAAAAGTCAAGAAGTTAAAAAGTTATTAAAAAAATCAAAAAGTTCACAGTATTTGGGGGAAGCTTGTGGGGGAAGCCAAGAGAACAAAATTATTATTTTGTCTTTTGAATTCAAATACCCAAAAGTCAAAAAGTCAACAATGTTAGAATGGTTATTTTGATTTTACTACAATATTTTATTACACATATTTTCGTAAAAAATCAAAAAATTATTCTAAACATATGTTTTTCTCTTCACTTTTTTAATCAAAAAGGCAAAAAGTGCACTTATATAACACATCCCAAACAACCAAGTATAAAAAATTATTTAAAAAGCATATTCATATACCAATTTTTTTTTTCAATTTACATTTATAACTCAATATACTTTTTCCAAACATAACACATTAATATAACACACTAAAAAAACTACTTAATGTATTTTTATCAAATGTAAGAACGTAATATTTCAAAAAAACTTCTTAGTGTATTTTTTCTAAACATAACACTCCAATCAATGTAACACACAAAAACTCCTTAATGTACTTTTTTTAAACATAATAACGTAACAATCCACAACACTCTCTTAGTGTATTTTTTCCAAACTTAACACCTTAATCAATACAACACACAAAA
The DNA here is from genome assembly GCA_036172215.1 of Camellia granthamiana. Lineage (NCBI taxonomy): Eukaryota > Viridiplantae > Streptophyta > Magnoliopsida > Ericales > Theaceae > Camellia > Camellia granthamiana. The sequence continues at coordinate 48,548,341 of CM069912.1, read as the reverse complement.
ATTCCTTAGTATATTTTTTCAAATGTAGCACTCTAATATAACATTCTAATGTAAACACCAGAAAACTACACTAACAGAAATGTAAAATTTCATGCTCAACAATTAACACTTCAGCCACCAATCCCTCCAAAAGGAATATTCCATACCTTACTTTTTTATTCTCATCCTAAAAACGAATTAGAAAATTGAAAAAGTAAATCACGAAAGGACATTCACTTAAATTTAAATAGTACCAAATCAAATAAATATAATTTTTCATAATAGAAAGGACTAATTGGTTCATAAAAAAAAACTCTTAAGACTAAACATTCCCCTATATGAGGCCAAGTTTGGCATATGAGAAATAATCCATCTTTTTATCTTTTTATCTTTTTTTCATCACATCACCTCTCTACTTTTCTGCACATCTTTTCGTAAAAAGATAAAAAGTACACTTATTTAGGTCATCCCAAACAACCCTTTATGGATAAATTTTCTTTTTTAAAATACTGAATTTCATTGTTTCAAATTAATGAATTTCACTACTCAAATATTGTAGTAAAAAAAAAATGAAATTTTACATCTTATAAGTCTTGTTTAATAATCTCGACAAGAGAATTTCAAATATTTGAATTTTTTGAAAAAACATATATTTAGATTACAATTTATTATTTTTTAAGTTTTAAAATCATCCAAAAATAAAAAAAACAATGCTAATTGTTAGTGTTAAGAGTATTTTGGTCTGAAAATGATCTCCCAAATTTAGAGCACTTGAACTATGAAACATTTTTCTTATCTCTTTATACTAATAAAATCTTATATGGGAGATCTAACCAAATCTCTCAAATAATTATACATTTTTTTTAATGAAAAGTGTGTATCATAAAAAAATGTAAAATATGTAAAATGCTTTTAAATTTTGTTTAATCGATATTTTTTCCCGATGTAATTTAATCAATGTTTTAAGAATTCTTATTAACGACACATTTCTAATTAATTAATTTTTTTTAAATATGGTATCATTGTATAAGGAAAATGCTTTTATTCACACAACATAATAAAAAATCACAGTAATACTATATCCATGGAATTTTGGCTTGTCCAAATCGTCCAAATTTATACATGCCAGTCGTCCAAGTAGTCAACCGATCAATTGTTTGACTAGTCATCCAGTAATAAGGATGACAACCGCAGTTGACAAAGGTGACTACCGCAGTTAACAAGAATTGCACCGGTCGTCCGAGAGGTTATCCAAGCGGTTGGCCAACATTCATAAATTCGAACAATTTGAACAAACTTAAATTCGATAAATGAATAATTTTTCAAAAAACCATTACACTGAATTATTTGAGATTTCACAAAGCCACCCATTAATAGTTTTGGAGCTATATGAACAAAATTGCAAAGTTTCTTTATGTTATATGAGTTATTGTTTCCTGATCATACTGTCTAAACATCTTATAACATTTTCTAATTAAAACATAACATTATTACCGAAATTGCATGATACATTCAAAATAATCACATAATAGTCACATGACACATTTTCCCTCCTCCAAGTCCAAGGAAAACAAAAATCAAGATTGTTTTATCCTGTTTCAAACAAAAATAGGCCAATTTATTGGTTAAAAAATGATTGAAACATCGAATTTGAACTCGCCTGAATAGCCCGAATTATATAAGCTAGATGACCGTCTGGATGATCGGAGGCATTTTTGTTAACCTCCATTATCACCCTTGTCAATCAGCGTTTGACAGATGACCAGCTAGACGACTGACATACACAAATTCGAATGATTCAGATGAGCCCAAATTCCATGAATGTAACATTACTATTAAAATATTATATGCATAAACTCGGTAATTATTCATAAAATATAAGGTTAATTACATCAATATTCCATCAACTATTAGTGACTATTACTATACTATCATGGGTGTATTTGTATAATTTTTAAAATTAAAAAAAATCAAAATACATAAATTCATAAATAAAGTTAATGAAATAATATTTACTAATAATGGAAAGGGTCTTGATGTAATTATTTCTAAACTATATACATATAGTTTGGAATATAAACTCCATGCGATGCACCGAAATATTAGGATATGGTATCTGACAACCTAAAGGAGGATTCTTTAGAAATTGGAATTATAGATTAGATGATTGGGAAATATATATATATATATATATATAAATTAGACTACTTTTTTGTTTATATACACTTTAATACACAATTTTAATATCTTTAATATTGACAATGCTACACTTTACAATTTTAATGTACACTTTAGACAATTTTAATATCTTTATTGAATATGTTCATGGTCCAGATTGATTGGGGTATGTAGAGGGGAATATATGATTTTGATCAGATATATAAGGATAAAACAAAATTATGTGGGTCTCTATGTGTCTCCACGTTTTTCACTCTGTATTCTGTAGCCCTTTAGGATTATTTTAGAAATTGATTGTTTTAATTAATTTTTTGATTTTTTACTAAGGGAAATGCTATTTGCATATCATACAAACTTTCAGTATATGCCACAAATATGTTTGGATATAAATTTCTGAACAAATATCAAATGTTTCGGATTTAAAGTTATAAATAAAAATAAAACGTTCAAATATATAGCCCGTTCAATTATTTATATCTGAACAACTGTTTTATGTTCATAAATCTAAATCTGAACATTTCATATTTATTCAAAAATTTATATTCAAAAACATTTGTGGTATGTATTGAGAACTTATATGCTATGCAAATAGAATTATCCTTTTACTAAAAGACATACAAATAAAGAAAAAAGTTAATTTTTTTATAATAATTTTTTTATTTTTTATTTTTTAAACTATTTTAACCTATTACCAAAAACATGTCTCAGTGTGCTGGGCACACATTTGGCCAATTAATGGCTTTGATTAAGCCAAGTATTTAGTGGAGCTATGGTAGAGGTTTAGTGCTTGGCAAAATTATTTGGTGGGTCTAAGCTAAGTTTATATGGTCTTCTAATTTAATATTTATTGATTAAAATAGTAATATTTAATATTTTTTTGTTAGGTTTTTTAGAACAATTCGATAAGTGTCAAGTGATAAATGATATAAAATATTGTTTTAAAGTCACCAAATAACCTTTCGTAGGTACTGCAACTTGAAGTCGAATTTAGATACTTCGTAGTATTGTCTATAGTATACGTTGTAGTGTCCTAAAATAATAATGTGTTTTGGGACAAAATTTTAAAAAAATAATAAAGAAAATGAAAGAAAATAACTTGCCTTTTCCTTCTAAATTTTGTCTCAAAATAACGAAGTTTTGAAACATTACAGAATGCAATATAAGTAATACACTACAGAGGATCAGAATTCCTTCAAGTTTTGCCTTCAATTTTCTATCTCGACAATTACCTTGTGTAAATCCAAAGCTCTTTTTTTCTTTGTTTTAGTTGTTTTAGAGTGCAATACAGACAATACACTACAAAGAATCAAAATTTCTTCAAGTTTTGCCCTCAACTTTCCACCTCCACAATTACCTCGTGCCAAATCTCTTTTTTTCTTTTTGCATTTTTTTCCTTTTTTTTAAAATTTTTTTTCTCTTCTAAATTATTTTGAAATAGACAAATTTATTTCCTAAGAGTCACTCTAAGAATCTTCCAATGAAATTTATTAATTAAAATAACTAACCCTTAATGTTTTTTTCCGACTCTAACAGATCTCTAAATGGATTGAAATTTTGCATATTGTCAATTTGGCTAGTTACATTTGATTAATCGTTAAAGATGAACTAAATTGATTAGTCAACTCCCACCTTTGATTGCCACTGTCATCACCTTTTGACCACCAAACCCTTATGATTTCCCACTCTATTGACAACCTTCATCCCCTGTTGTGGCCCCACTTCCCAACTTCTATCCCTACTAGTGGCTATCATCCCTAACAATGACCCCCCTCATTGCAACCCCCCTACCCCAACCCCCTTCCCCTATTGCAACCCCATCCCTAGCCCCTACCACTATGATCCCCCTTCTCAAATCTAGGTTTTGAACACTTTTTTTTTTATTAAAATTAAATTTGATGGAAAAAAATGAATAATTAAAAATGTTGTAGCATGTTAAGTTGAAAAATAATATGCAAGCTCATTTTCTAAACTCAATGATATGAAAGTGATATTATTGATTAATAATTAGAGAAAATATGAGAGAGCGTGTTATCATTAATATTTTAATTGATTGTCACATTATTGGATTTAAAAGTTGAGTATAATTTTTAGTTTTGAATAGCAATGCTCTAATTTTTTGCTATTTTTTATTTGTATCTATTTATTTATTTATTTTGAATTGCAAATTAGGAGGATGGTGGATTTCAGAGTAAAAGTTGACACTTTGGATAGAAAGAAAATGAAGGGACCATAACCCTTTTATTAGTGGAGGAGGGTTGTGGAGGAGGGTTGTCCCAATGTCGAAAGTAGGCAAAATTCCAAGTAGTGGTTAATAGAATATTATTATTACCTATATAAATTGATTGGATTTGTAATGTTTAATTGCTTAGCTACTTACTGGCATGGTGACCTCTGAACCTAACTTGGAAGAAACAGATGCATGTGGTTACCATCCAATGAACACCAGTCTTGACCAAAACTTAGCAATCCGTCTTTACCGCGATCCTATATAGCTGTTTCCCCACAGCCCATCGCAAAGCCTCTAAACATCCTGTAGCTTCAGCCATCAGTGGAGACGATGGGCACTGAATTGCCATTGCTTTCTGGCTCATATGTTTGATTGCTATCATTTAAACAAACCCAAGCTACTCCTGCAATCAACCCATTTGATCTCCATGACCCATCAATAAGTACAGTCCACATTGTTAAATCTTCCTGTAGAGCTGCTACTGGCTGTATGTCTTGCTGCAAAACACACGCATTAGAATTATCATCTAGTGCATCTATGGCAATATGATTGAGTGTCAATGAACTAGATTTAACAACATTACAACGTATGGCCATATTGAAGCACTCATTGGCTATCGCAATTGTGTCCACACTCGACAGGACATTATGATTAAAAACATAACTGTTATGCTGTAACCAAATAGCCCAAAGTATAGCCACTGACTGAACAATAATCTCTGTAAGAAATGTTTTGAAAAAATCTGGGCAAAAACAGAATTTTTTCATCAACTTTGGTCTAATTTTTAGGTGAGACCCATGCGGCGATTTTCGTGGGTCAAAGTAGTAACGCGTTCTATGCCGCGTTGTGATTCACATGGTATATTTGGTTGCTCAAAACCATTATCTGGTGAATGGAAAATTGAAGCCAAAGTGAGCTCCATGGAAATGGAGTTTTTTGTAAAAATTCCTTAAAATGTGAAAAATGGCTTGTCCCACATTGATTTGGTGGGAAGTTTTGAGTGTGTTTTATAAGGCATGGGTTTGGAACTTGGGGTAGGCCCCAAGGGGCACCCAAGTTTTGTAAAGAGGGAGGTTATGGGCTAGACTCATTGGACCCAAAAATAACTACACGCGCACCGCCACTGCCTGAGCAAGTTGGGCACGTGGTGTGAGGTTGGGTTGGCCTTGTCCAGCCCAATACTAATCTTTTTTGGGCAAAAAACATTTGAATTTTATTTTATTTTTTGGTAAAATAAAATTGCTGTCCAGAATTCAAATTAATTCCGAAAATAATCTGTTCCAATTTTTCCCTACATCCAAACAGGTCCGTACGGTTTTTATTTGTTCCAAATTTGAACCCAACAGATTTGTATCCGTTTATTCAAATTGAATAGGTATGATACCTGTTCAAACAAGTTTTGTACCTGTTTAATTCAAATTGAAAAGCCACCACTACATCTATAAATAGGCAGCCCACATTTGATGTTTTCATTCAGAATTTTCGTACTTCTCCTCTGCATTTTGCTGCATTTATTTTTTTGTGAGAAAGAGTGTAAACACTTAATATGTTTGTTGTGCGAATAAATTGTAATGCTACATTTATTCGTTGATTGATCATTTTAACCTGGGACAAAAACGTCCATATTCTGAAAGTATCGTGGAGATGACGAATCTGTCTTAAGGACACAGTGTCGAACACTGGAGTTAATCAGAATATTATTTAAGAAATTAATCAAGTAAGTTGTTTATTTCTTTTTTGGTTATTTATTTATTTAAATCAGATTTTGATTTTGATTTTGTTTTTGTAACAAAATAAAAATTTGTTTTATTTATTTTATTTTATTTTTACTGGTTTGATTTTTGTAATCAGATATTATGGCTGCTGAAAGTAGTACTCCAAATTCGATCGTTACAACGACTCCGGTCCCTATTCAGAACCATGTTCAAGTTCCAATAAATCATGAAGAAAAACCGAAAAAATTTAACGGTAATGAGTTTAAGAGATGGCTGCAGAAAATTTGTATTATCAAAGAGTGGTATGTATGTTGGTAAGGGATACATGAGTGATGGTCTCTTCAAATTGAATGTAATGACGGTTGTACCTAAACTTGCTATTGATAAAGATAACACATCTTTTGCTTATATTCTTGAGTCGAATTTATGGCATGGTAGATTAGGACATATAAATTTTGATGCTTTGCGTAGATTAATTGGTTTGGATTATATACCAAAGTTTGAAATTGATCTTAATCACAAATGTGAGATTTGTGTAGAAGCGAAACTAACTAAGGCTTTATTTAAATCAGTTGAAAGAAAAACCGAACCTCTAGAATTAATTCATACTGATGTATGTGATCTTAAATTTATTCAAACTAGAGGAGGAAAAAAGTACTTCATAACATTTATCAATGATTGCACAAGATATTGTTATGTTTATTTACTTAAAAGTAAAGATGAAGCTTTAGAAATGTTTAAACTCTACAAAACTGAAGTTGAAAATCAACTTGGTAAAACCATTAAAATAGTTAGAAGTGTTAGGGGTGGTGAATATAATGCACCATTAAATGAATTTTGTGCACAACATGGCATTATTTACCAAACTACAGCACCCTATTCTCCACAGCAAAATGGAATTGCCGAAAGGAAGAATAGAACCCTTAAAGAAATGATGAATGTCATGTTACTAAGTTCAGGTTTACCGCAGAACTTGTGGGGGGAAAGCAATATTGTCTGCTAATTATGTTCTTAACAGAATACCCCACAAGAAAACCAACAGCACTCCTCATGAATTATGGAAAGGTCGACCATCTTCCTACAAATACTTAAAAGTGTAGGGGTGTTTGGCAAAAGTTGAAGTTCCTGTTCCTAAAAAGACTAAGATTGGACCAAAAACAGTGGATTGTGTGTTTATTGGTTATGCTCAGAATAGTAGGGCATATCGGTTTCTGACTTATAAATCAGAAATACCTGATATAAATGTGAACACTATTATAGAGTCAAGGAATGCTGTGTTTTTTGAACATGTCTTTCCTTACAAGAAAGGACAAGAATTAAGTTCACATAAAAGAACTTATGATTGTACACAAAGTCAAGAGACAAATGACAATCAAACACAAGAGACTAGTAATGGTCTCGACCAACAAGATTTAACTGATGATGAACCAAGACGAAGTAAGAGAGTTAGAACATCAAAATCTTTCGGTCCAGATTTTCTGACATACCTGTTAGAAAATGAACCTCAAAGCTTTAAGGAAGCAATGACAGGTCCTGAAACATATTTGTAGAAAGAGGCTGTTAATAATGAAGTTGAATCCATTATGCAAAATCATACTTGGGAATTGGTGGATCTTCCACCTGGTTCTAAACCTTTTGGATATAAGTGGATATTCAAGAGAAAAATGAAAGAAGATGGTTCAATAGACAAGTATAAAACAAGACATGTAGTAAAAGGTTACAGACAAAAGGAAGGTCTGGACTATTTTGACACATATTCTCCTGTGACAAGAATAACATCCATCCGCATGCTTATAGACATAACAGCGTTGTATAATTTAGAAATACATCAAATGGATGTTAAGACAGCTTTCTTAAACGGTGATCTAAATAAAGAGATCTATATGGAGCAACCCGAAGGGTTTGTAGTACCGGGGTAAGGAAAGAAAGTTCGTCGGCTTGTAAAATCTCTTTATGGATTAAAACAAGCGCCTAAGCAATGGCATGAAAAATTTGATCATGCAATGCTTACTAATGGGTTTAAGATAAACGAATGTGACAAGTGCGTCTATGTTAAAAACACTGACCAAGGATATGTCATAGTTGGTCTTTATGTGGATGACATGCTTATCATTGGAAGAAGTCAAAACATGATCAAATCAACTAAGCAAATTCTTAACAAAAGATTTGATATGAAAGATATGGGGATTGCAGATGTTATATTAGGAATGAAGATTACTAAAACATCTGACGGATATGCATTATCTCAATCACATTATATTGAGAAAATTCTTGGTAAATTTATCAAGGATGATTTGAATGTAGCTAGAACACCTGTAGACATCAGTCTTTATTTATCGAAAAATAAAGGTGATGCGGTATCTCAGTTAAAATACTCTCGAATTATTGGAAGTCTAATGTACGTAATGAATTGTACTCGTCCTGATATAGCTTATGCTGTCAGTAAATTGAGTAGGTACACTAGTAACCCCGGAGAAGACCATTGGAAAGCCATCATTTGGGTTCTTAGATATGTAAGATTTACCCGTGATCATGGTTTGAACTTTACTCGATATCCAGCAGTACTTGAAGATTATTGTGATGCCAATTGGATATCGGATACTGAAGATTTAAAATCCATTAGTGGATATGTCTTTACTCTGGAAGGCGCTGTTGTTTCTTAGAAGTCCACGAAACAAACATGCATCGCACGATCCATAATAGAATCTGAGTTCATTGCTTTAGACAAAGCAGGAGAAGAGGCAGAATGGCTTCGTCACTTCTTAGAAGACATTCCAATGTGGCCAAAACCGGTGCCTGCTATTTGCATTCATTGTGATAGTCAATCTGCAATAGGCAGGGCACAAAATCATATGTATAATGGTAAGTCACGACATATTTGTCGTTGACATAATACCGTAAGACAATTGCTCTCAAATGGAATAATCTCAATAGATTATATAAAATCTAAAGAGAATATTGCAGATCCGTTAACAAAATGTTTGACAAAAGAACAAGTGTATAGTTCATCGAAGGAGATGGGATTAAAGCCTATTACATAAGAGTCATCATAATGGTTACCCTACTTATATGACTGGAGATCCCAAGAACTAAGTTCAAAGGGACAACTAAGTCATGTGTGGCTCGCTAGAAATCACCAAGGGATTAAAATTCCCTACCCATTCCTATGGTGAGAGTGATATCTGTAACATGTGTTGTATGCAGGGGTCTAAGGATAAGCTAAGCTTTTAATGATTACTTATATCTTGATTTAGGCATAAAATCAAGACGAGTATAAGGAGATACTCACAATAAGAATCACCTATATGAGTGTCGAACTGGGGCCGGTTCTATGAGAATGAAGAGGCTAAATTCTCTAGAAGCACTCATGAAAATCAGGAGCGTTCAAGGCCAAAATAAATACAACAGTGAGAACCACGATGTGTTAGAAGATATTTTGTGTGAAATCTATTGTCTTGGCTTACACAAACGGCTGAACAATTCAAGGCATCGCGTCCATTGATTAGCTAGTAAGTCCGATAGGTTATCACTAGGGAAGGTTCAAAGCCGAAAGCTACCTATCCTGATGCAAGATATTTTCGATTCATACTTTTTCGACAAAGTCTGCATATTGTTGCATTTTCGTTGTCATCAAATTCCATTCATGTGGGGGTTGTTAGAAATGTTTTGAAAAAATCTGGGTAAAAATAGAAAGTTTTCATAAACTTTGGCCTAATTTTTAGGTGGGACCCATGCATCGATTTTCGCGGGTCAAAGTGGCAACGCGTTCTATGCCGCGTTGTGATTCACGTAGTATATTTGGTTGCTCAAAACCATTATCGGGTGAATGGGAAATTGAAGCCAAAGTGAGCTCCATGGAAATGGAGGTTTCGGTGAAAATGGCTTAAGATTTGGAAAATGGCTTGTCCCACATTGATTTGGTGGGAAGTTTTGAGTGGGTTTATAAGGCATGGGTTTGGAACTTGGGGTAGGCCCCAAGGGGCACCCAAGTTTTGTAGAGAGGGAAGTTATGGGTAAAATGGGCTAGACCCATTGGACCCAAAAATCACCATACGCGCGTGCCGCCGTTGTCTGTCCGTTCGTCCGTTCGGTCGGGTGGGCTGGGCTGGGCCTGGCCTGGGCTTGGGCGCGGGTGCATGGTGTGAGGTTGAGTTGGGCTTGTCCAGCCCAAAAATCACCACACGTGTGCTCCGCCGCCCTCCGTCTGTCCGGTCGGTCGGGCTGGGCTAGGCCTGGGCTTGGACGCAAGTGCGTGGTGTGAGGTTGGGTTAGGCTTATCTAACCCAATACTAATCTTTTTTGGGCCAAAAACATTTGAATTTAATTTTATTTTTTGGTAAAATAAAATTTTTGTCTAGAATTCAAATTAATTCCGGAAATAATTTGTTCCGATTTTTCCTTACATCCAAACAGGTCCCTACGGTTTTTATCTGTTCAAAATTTGAACCCAACAGATTTGTATCTGTTTATTCAAACTGAACAGGTATGATACCTGTTCAAACAGGTTTTGCACCTGTTTAATTCAAATTGAAAAGCCACCACTACATCTATAAATAGGCAGCCCTCATTTGATGTTTTCATTCAGAATTTTCGTACTTCTCCTCTGCAAATATACTCTGCATTTTGCTGCATTTAATTTTTTGTGAGAAAAAGTGTAAACACTTAGTGTGTTCGTTGTGCGAATAAATTGTAGTGCTACATTTATTCGTTGATTGATTATTTTATCCTGGGAGATAAACGTCCATATTCTGAAAGTACCGTGGAGAGGACGAATCTGTCTTACAGACACAGTGTCGAACACTAGATTTGATTAGAATATTATTCAAGAAATTAATCTAGCAAGTTGTTTATTTCTTTTCTGGTTATTTATTTATTTAAATCAGATTTTGATTTTGTTTTTTTAACAAAATAAAAATCTGTTTTATTTATTTTATTTTATTTTTACTGGTTTGATTTTTATAATCAAACAAATTCTCTCATTTTCTTTATTTCTTTTGTATTCTGTTTATTGTTAAGTACAAAACATAATTTATTTTTCAAATACAGTGAATATTGTCCAACAATCTCTTCATCTCTAACTTGCTCCACCCAATTTTTAAACCACATGAAAAAAGGCATCGGATTTCCAAGACTAAAGTCTAGACCCAATGTAGAACCCCTTCACACTCTCTCTGAAAATGGACAATCAAAGGAAGCATATTCCAACGTTTCTTCACTCAAATGGCACCTAGCACAAACCAGATCAACCATCTTACCTCTTTTCTTTAATTCCCACTGTATTGGTAAAATGCAATGAAGGATTTCCAAAGGAAAACAGTCCATTTATGAGGGATTTTAAGAAGCCACAACTTATTCCACACTAGATTTTCAGGACTTCGACTTCTACATGAGGGATAAAATCGAACTAAGGATTGCATATATCTAGATTTCACTGTATATTCCCCACTGCTTATTGGGCTCCACACCAATTGATCCTCACGATTGTGAAACGGAATATAGATATGAAGGATATGGTCAATACTACTTGCTGGAAAAAATAATTTAGTCAAATTCAATCTATAACAATTATTCTCTATATCCATAAAATGCTCCAGGCACATAGTAGGAAAATTTTGCATGAGCCCCCTCCACTTCAATGGATTAGCAATGGATGGAATCCATTGATCCTTAAAAAGGATTTATCATCTTACGGTTACCAACCACCCATTGCAAACCAGACTTCAATAACTCCTTACCCCATAAAATACTTTTCCAACCCCAAGAGCCCCTCCAAAGTTCTTGTGACAACCTCGATCTGTAATTAACTAATAAACCACAATTATGAATGCCTGATAAGTAATTAAGATGAAATTATGAGTCAATTGAGTATTATGTGCATGTTTTGTGTTTATATCTGTCCATGGTAGGAATATCTGTCTGAAATTATGTTTCAGTATGCAAATTGGAGGCCTTATCGGCCACCGAATATGAAATTGACTAGGTCTACGTGTAATTTAAAGTTTTTGAAATATTATGGTAAGTTTAATTTAAATTCGATTCGAAATCAAATAATTAGAATAAATTAATCACGATCGATTAGTTTTAATTCAACTTAATTAAGTTAATTTAAGAAAGCCTATGTACGGCTAATCTTGACCTTAGAACATTCTATACACATCATTTCATCTCCTTAAGCTCAAGACAAACGTGTAGAGAGAGAGAGAGAGAGAGAGAGAGAGAGAGAGAGAGAGAGAAATTGAATTCATGAAGAAGAAAAGAAGAATTGCTAGGATTAGAAGATGTACGGGGAGCAAATATTCCAACAAGCCCGTATTCTTTCTTCCAAGCTCCGTTCTGTCCGATCACCTGCAAGCACAACGGCGGTGAGCTACCCGGCGGTGTGTGGCCGGAAAACCCCTCCGACGGTCAAGTTAGCACACACCTTGGGATAGAGAGAGAAAGAAGAGAGAGTGTTTGAGTGTAAGTATTCCTTACAGAATGTTCGTGTCCCTAGGCATGGGGGGCGCAGACATGCTTATAAACCCTCTGCGCCCAAAATCTACTCCCAATGATCTCTTGACACGTGGCTCTGCTATCCTATCTGTCAGCACAAACCTTGCTGAACATTACCTAACCCAACTGCCAGCCCACTCTATTGGGAGCTCGGCAGCCGGGCTGCATCTTCTCGGCTGTCAACGGCCGTGCTATGCAACTGGCCAGAGCGCTCCGCTCGCCACGCTTAATGAGGACCGAGCTCGGCTGCATCCCGGCAGAGCCGAGCTCGGGACAGCTAATGCTGGTTTGCCGTCGGCTTTCCTACCGAGCTAACTCATGAACCCCGGTCCAACCACGTCTTTCCTGGCGCCGGACATCCTACTTGACTGGCCTCTATACCATGGAGCTATGTAGCTCGGTCCAACCACGCCTTGTCTTAACCGAGCAAATCCTTTCAGCACAGGACTTCGATACCTTGGCCCAATCTTATCCAGCCCAAATCTGTCCGGCCATTACCACAGCCCAATCCAAATCATAAATCTCCCTCTCAATTGCCCCTTAATTCCGGCCGCGCAAGCGTGACTGGGATTACCTATCTGACCGAGGTAACATCTCCTCGGTCCTCGGTTTCCCGATCGTTGACCGGGCTGGCTGACTAGCTTGTCTCTTGACCTGCTCGGTTGACTTGCTCGGTTGACGCCTCGTTTGACCTTCCTGTCTCTTCAACTCTGGTGCTGCCATTAAAGGGGACACGTGTCAATCTCCCATTGGTCCTCGAGCGGCCAACCCAGCCGTCCGTTGGCATTCAAATTTTTGGCGGTTTTTCTCGCCTATATGAACGCCATACATCCCTTCCTCTCATTCCTACTGCCTCTCTTCAAGCCCTCAACGTTTCAGAGCTCAAGCAACCCCAGTCAAGCTTCGTCCCTGCCATTCCTAGTGTTTGTGCTCGAAGAAAAAGGCCCTGCCCTCGACTGGTAAGTTCCTTGAGCCTCGTTTTTGCTATTTCAATCGGTATTTCAAATGTTAGGGCACTAAACACGTAGTTTTTAGGATATAGGCACCCAAAATCCTCCCAAACCCTTGACTGTTCTTGGTGTTCTTCACTTTCTCTGATGAACATCGAAGATCTGGGGCGGACCGGGCTCCAGGTCTTCTTTTGATCCAAAAAATCACTGACCGAGCAAATAACTTGTTTACATCAAACTTAGTAAAAACCGGGATAGCAAAAGAACTTGGCCGCTCGACCGGCCTAACATCTAGTCCGCTTGGGCGACCGAGCTCCTGGGTTAGCCTTTACGACCGAGGTGGTTTGGCACTCTACATGACCGAGATAAAGTCAAGCTCACTTTGCGCGACCGCGCTCCCTCTTACACTTGCCATCCTTTTCCTGTAGAGTCCAAGGGGACCATTGACCATTACCAAGGCTCTCAAAGACCGAGCAGCCGTCAACCACCAGACTATGCCAAACCTTTTCAGCCGAGCTAATTTATTCGGTTTCACATGGGGAAATTTCGCTTCCTCGTGGATACTCCAGCTGCGCTGGCTGCGTTCAGGGAGGAGTACGGTATCCCGGCCGACGTCCACCTTGAGCTCGCAGAAATGGAAACAACGCCTTGGGACAGATTAGAACAATGCCCCTTCACCGTGCTGTCTATCATCGAAGGAGGCCTCCGCTTCCCGGTCAACCCATTAATGACTGAATTTCTGCGTCGGACTAGGCTTGCACCCACACAAGTATCAACAAACACTTACCGGATTATCAACGGCGTCCACGAGCTAAACCACCGCCTAGACACCCACTTAGGTTTAGCTGAGATACTGAGGCAATACACTCTTGGGCACACCGGCGATGGCCTCGCTTATTATTTAAAAATCTGACCGGGCAAAGAAAAACTAGTGACCGACACCCCAGATAAAGACTTGCACGACGATGACTTTTTCTGGGTGTCCGGCAACTATGAGACAGCCGACGTACCGGGCTGGTCAATTAGCAAGCACTTCGGTTCTACAAGTAAGTCGTGCTAATTTGCTCGGTCAGTGGCCTTTTTCCAATATTCTTTACTTAACCATTTTTCGTGTTTCCTTTGCAGCAATTCAAGCCTTGCAAGCCAACTACCAAAATCCCAACGTAGAAGCCATCCGGACCGTGCTCCGCTACCCCGCCACCGGGATTGCAACGAGCTGCTCGGCTACACACCAACCTACAGATATTCAGCTCCATGCCGGAGCAAAGTGACAGACTTTCTCCGTGCTCCATCACCTCCTCCAGACCCAACTCTACCGGACGTGCCTCTAATCCGGCTGACTGAAGAACAAGAGATGGCCAAACAAAGCCGCATCAAGAACCTCTTAACAGCCACTTCAGCCGAGATACCAAGCATCATCACCCAGCCGCCAGCTGCCGGTCAATCCAGCGGCGCCGTGGTTGCCCTGGCATCTCCAGCCGTCGGGCAAGCCAGAAAAGAAACTCGCCGGGCTGGCAAAAGGCCTCGCGCAGACCCATCTACCGAGCTAGTTGCCGAGCTAACCACCGAGCAACCCGTCGTCACCGCCGACCCCATACCACCATGGCGACCGCAGTTAAAGCACCGGGGCAAAGACATCCTGGCTAACGCGTTCGTCAAAGGCGATAAGAAGCACTTGCTCGCCTTCGACCTTTCAAAAGCCCATCTACTACCGGGCGACGTGGTGGGCAGCGACCACGTCCCTGACACCCGGTTGGTGAAATCAGCCGTGAAGTCCATGACCAGGGTAAGAATCTCAATCTTCTGCTTTAAATTTTTACAAGTGTTTGCACGGTTTCTTCTCTGACCAAATTCTCTTCTTGCAGGCTATCCAAAAGAACCACTTGGTCATGGAGCGCATCCATCGACTCCGGCAAAAGGCGAATGACACCGCCAGCCAAGTCCAGAGCCTTCAAACCGAGCTTGGCCGAGCAAAATCCTCACTTCAAATCGCCAATGCTGACAACAACCGGTTGCTCGGCCAGCTTGAAGAAGCCGAGAAGAAGAGGGATGAGCTCCAAGCCGAGCTAGATGCTCTCAAAAAGTCAAGGAAGAAAGAGTGCGAAGATGCCAACAACGCCGGCTTCAATGAAGCCGAGGAGAGCTACAAGAAGTAGGTTTTCGCCACTTAAGACATTTACTTCAAAGCGGGCTGGAAGTCTGCCTGCGAACATCTCGGTCAAGGTTCTGATACCGACGTGTTTGCCACTCTGCCGCCTGCCTTTCTACCGATCTATCTCGTGCCGTATGCCAACGACGTCTTCAGCGCGTTGCAAGCTGAGGCCGAGAAAGGTCTTGAGGAAGAGACCGAGGCAGATGCAGAGAGAGAGGACCACCAAGAGTAGGAGCAGCCCGGCCGAACTGAGCCCGGTGCCCAAGACCAATCTCCAACGATCAATTTGGAGGCAACCGAGGACGAATTCACCAACCTCTCCCCCTTAGCTTAGCTTTTTTTTTTTTTTGTTGCTTTTTGCTTTACTCATGTAACCGGGCTATCAGCCCCACCTCTTGTACTTATCTTCAATCAATGAAAAAGCTGAATTTCATCAAGTGTTTGTGCGGTATTAATGCCTTATAACTTCAGCCAAACAAAATACCTCGGCAAGACAAACCACATTAATTAACTCATATAACCGAAACAAACCATCTGGCTAGTACACCCAGAGTTGAAGAAAACATCAACTCTTCCAACCGGAATAAACTCCTCGGCTAGGAATAATTAAGTTAAGCAAGCCATCAACTCTTTCAACCGGAATAAATCATCTCGGTTGAGAATACCTGAGTTGAACAAAACATCAACTTTCAACCGGGGTAAACATCTCGGTTGAGACGAACTAAGTTGAGCAAAACAGTAACTCTTTCAACCGGAATAAACCATCGCGGTTGAGAATGCCTAAGTTGAACAAAACATCAACTTTTCAACCGGAGTAAACATCGCGGTTGAGAATGCCTGAGTTGAAAAAACATCAACTTTTCAACCGAAGTAAACATCTCGGTTGAGACGAACTAAGTTGAGCAAAACATCAACTCTTTCAACCGCAATAAACCATCTCGGTTGAGACGAACTAAGTTGAGCAAAACATCAACTCTTTCAACCGGAATAAACCATCACGGTTGAGAATACCTAAGTTGAACAAAGCATCAACTTTTCAACCGGAGTAAACATCTCGGTTTTATCTTTGAAGCTGAGCAAGTCAGACCCAACTGACCGGAATAAACACCTCGATTTTTTCATTAAAACAACCATCTGAATGCTAAAGCAAAGAAGAGACACCTCTATATATTGACAAAAAGAATGTTACATGAAGTGTAATGCAAAAAATTCCTTTACATAAAAAGAAAGCAAAAGCTAGAAATAATACAGCTTGAGCTTGGCTGCATTCCATGGCCGGGGAATTCCCCTACCGTCCAAGTCTTCCAAGTGATATGCCCCCTTGCCTACCAGACCGGTTATCTTGTAGGGTCCTTCCCAATTTGCCCCTAGTTTGCCTTCACCTGGCACTAGGGTATTACCCATGACTTTCCTCAAGACCCAATCACCTACTTTGAACGGCCTGGGGTGCACCGTTTTGTTGTATTTTCTTGAAAGCTCTTGTTGATAGGCGGCCACGTGGATAAGAGCCTTTTCCTGATGCTCTTCCACTAGATCCAGTTCCAGGGCAATGGCCTCGGCATTCAGCTCGGGGCTCAAAACTTTCGCTTCTGAGGGTGGGCATGCCAACTTCCAAAGGTATGACCGCCTCCATGCCATAAGCCAAAGTAAATGGAGTTTCCCCGGTAGACCGCCGAGGGGTTGTTCGGTATGCCCAAAGGATGCTGGGGAGTTCTTCAGCCCACTTTCCCTTTGCCTTCTCCAGCCGTTTCTTCAACCCATCAAGTATGGTCTTGTTTGACGCCTCGGCCTGACCATTAGACTGCGGGTAAGCCGGAGTAAAGTTGTAGAATTCAATCTTCAAATCTTTACAAAACCCTCTGAATAGGCGGCCGTCAAACTGGGTGCCGTTATCAGAGATCAGAATTTTGGGGACACCAAACCGCGTGACCACATTCTGCCAGACAAACCGCTTCATGTCTTTCTCCTTAATTGTTGCCAAAGGCTCAGCTTCAACCCATTTGGTGAAGTAGTCGGTGGCCGCGATGAAGAACTTCCGGTTGCCTAGTGCCGTTGGGAGCGGCCCTACGATATCTAGCCCCCACATCGCAAAGGGCCAAGGGCTGGTGAGGGGAAGAAGTTCCCTGGCCGGCCGGTGAATCTGACGAGCAAACTTCTAGCACTTCTCACACTTGCGAACATACTTCTGTGCGTCGGCCTGCATATACGGCCACCAGTAGCCTTGTGGAATAGCTCGGTAGGCCAAGGACCTGCCCTCTATATGACTTCCACAAATGCCTTCGTGAATTTTACGCAGGAAGGCTTCCATGCTGCCCGGGTGCACGCACTTCAGGTAGGGACCGGTGAAAGACTTCTTGTACAAGGCGCCGAATGGAGAGAGCCAAAATCACTCTGACTTCACCCGTACTTTATGTGCTTCCTTCTTATCCGCTGGAAGGGTCCGTTCTCTGAGAAAAAGGATGATAGGGTCCATCCAAGAGGGCCCTAGCTCGGCGCAGAGTACTTCTGTCTGCCCGGTTGCTTCAATGCTGGGTCTTGAAAGGAATTCAACCAAGAGAGGGTTGGGAGATGAGCTATCGACCATGGAAGCCAGTCCGGCCAACTCATCTACTCGGCTGTTCTCTTCTCGACCGATCTGTTGGACCCTGATCGCCTGAAATCGCTTGATGTGGTCCCTGACTAATGCTTGGTACTTTACCATTCTGTCATCCTTTGCTTCATATACCCCAGAAACTTGGTTAACCACAAGCTGGGAATCACTGTAAACCATTAGCTCGGATGCTTGCATCTGAAGTGCGCTTCTGAGCCCGGCCAGTAGCGTCTCGTACTCGGCCTCGTTGTTGGATGCTGGGAAGCCAAGTGTGATAGAGTGTTCAATAGTCAGACCATCCGGCGAGATCAGAACTATCCCTAGCCCAGCACCGTGACGGTTCGAGGCTCCATCAACAAAAAGTTTCCACATCTCCCCCACAAAGAGCTTCCAGCATTCTGAAGGGTCCTGAGAGGCTTCAAGGTTAATGGGATCACGGCTGCTCGGCTGTTTGGTTCCAAGCTCTGTGCTGAGCGGCTCCACCGCAACCTAGCGATTCGCCTACGGACTTGGGCATTACGGATCATCTTGTACGGGGAGCAAATATTCCGGCAAGCCCGTATTCCTTTCTTCCAAGCTCCGTGCTGAGCGGCTCCACTGTAGCCCCCCTTGGCGATTCGGCACCGGACTCAGCAAGATGATCTGTAATGCCCAAGTCCGTAGGCGAATCGCCAGGTTGCAGTAGTATGCCGGCCGCAGTCTCAGTGCTGAGTGGTTCCACTTCTACCCCCCTAGGTGATGCGGTACCGGACAGAGCAGGTTGATCGGCGTTACCCAACTCCGTCATTGCATTGCCGGGTTGTAGAATCGTATTAACTGAAGGTGTTTCGGCGTGGTGCGCAAGTTCCGTGTCGCCAATATCGCCAAGCTGTTGTATTTCGGTCGGGGTTGCATTTTCTTCATCTGCCGCGGCAATATCGACCGGGTATATCGGATGAGTTCCAGGTGAAAACTCAGCGACGAAATCGGCCAAGGTCTGGGCTTTTATAGCAGTGCGCGGCTGGAACTTTACATCAAATTGTCCCAATTCGACCGCCCACTTCAGAATTCGACCGAAAAAGTCCGCCCGTTCGAACAAAGCTTTAAGGGGGAACTCGGTCAGAACGATGATGGTATGGGCGTGGAAATAGTGTGCTAACTTCCTCGAAGCCATCATCAATGCCAACGCAAGCTTTTCCAACGGCAAGTATCTCGACTCTGCCGGCAACAAGGTTTTACTGACGTAGAAGATTGGGAGGTGCTTGATCCCTTCAGCTCGGACAAGCACTGCACTGACGGTGTGTTGTGAAACGGCCAAGTAAAGGTAGAGTTCCTCACCGGGCTTCGGTGTTACCAATAGTGGCGCCGAAGACAGATACTCCTTGAGCTCAGCTAAAGCCCGGTCACACTCTTCGTCCCACGAGAACTTTGATTTCAATGCCTAAAAGAAAGAGCGGCAGCGATCTGATGACCGGCTTATAAATCGATTAAGCGCGGCGGCCATTCCAGCTAGATACTGCACGTCCTTAGCCAAACTAGGCTGTTCCAACTCTTGTACGGCTCTGATCTGTGTGGGGTCTGCTTCGATACCTCGGTTCGTGACTAGGAATCCCAAAAATTTCCCGGATCCCATGCCAAAGGCACACTTAGACGCATTTAGGCGTAGTTTGTGTTTTTTGAGAATGGCGAACATCTCGACTAAGTCGGACAAATGGTCTGCTTGATGCTGGCTTTTAACCACCATATCATCAATGTATGCCTCCATTGACTGGCCCAGCAGAGGGGCTAACATCTTGGTCACCATCCTTTGAAAAGTTGCCCCAGCGTTCTTTAAACCAAAAGGCATGACTCGGTAGCAGAAGAGTCCCCTTGGAGTCGTGAAGGAGGTGATCTCTCGGTCGGGCCCATACATGGCAATTTGATGGTAGCCGCGATAATCATCTAAGAAACTAAGCCTGTTATGCCCAGCCGTCAAGTCCACAAGCTGGTCAATTCTGGGCAAAGGGAAGCTGTCTTTCGGACAAGCGCGGTTGACTGTCTTATAATCGACACAAACTCGCCATTTCCCATTCTTCTTGGGCACCACCACTGTGTTGGAAATCCACCGAGGGTAGTGCACTTCCTGAATTGCTCGTGCCTCAAGCAAGTTTTTCACTTCCTCAGCAACTACCTCGGTGTGATGCAACGCCGATCTCCTTGTGTGCTGAATGAATGGCTTTGCTCCGGGGAAGACATTGAGGTGATGGCAGATAAAACTTGGATCGAGGTCGGGCATGTCGTAAGGCGACCACGCGAAGACCTCGATGTTGGCCATCAAAAACTTAACCATCTCGGTCCTTTCTTGGGCAGTAAGGCTAGAGCCGAGCAAGAAGAACTTATCCGGATGCTCTGTATCGATTCGCACTTCCACTAATTCCTCAACGGCTTTGTCCTCTGCCTTGGTGCCCACATCGTCAAGAACTCCCTGGTTTTCCGGTCCTTCTATCATTTGAACAAAGCCTTTGGCAGCCCGGCTCCCGTTGACTACCACGAAGCACTGCTTTGACATGACTTGATCTCCCCAAATTTCTTCGATTGCCCCCATAGCCGAGGGGAATCTCATCACTTTATGGTAGGTCGATGCCACGGCTTACATCGCGTGAAGCCATTCCCTTCCAAGGATCAGGTTATAAGTAGATGGTACTTGCAACACCCAGAACTCCACTTGCTTGACCACGGATCCCGCTTTGACTGGCAGGATGATCTTTCCCAAAGGCCACTCCGGCTGTGAGTTGAAACCAACCAGTGGCGAAGTCGCCGGGGCCAAGTCTGTATCACGGAGCTTGAGCTGCTTGAATGCATCGTAGTACATGATCTCGACCGAGCTTCCCTGATCGATCAAAATCCGTTTGACATCAAATTCCTTGACGCGGAGCGTCACTACTAAGGCGTCGTTGTGCGGTGTCTGAATGCGCTCTAGATCCCTTGAGGAGAAACTGAGCACATCTTTTTCTTCGGTCTTCCCCTTCTTGATCGCAGGCTGAACTGACAAGACTTCCCTCATGTGTTCTGCCTTCTTGATCATACCCCGGAGCTCGCATACCCGCGCCGGCTCCACTATGCCGTGGATGACATTAATAACTCCTTGTGGGGGCGCATCACGGTCATCCGGTCCCCGCGGATCAACCGGAGCTTGATTCGCCTTAACTCCCCCATCGATGTAAAGGTCCAGGTGTCTGGCTGCGACTATCTCTTCCAAATGCTGCCTTAAAGGCAAACAATCCTCTGTCCGGTGGCCGCGCTCTCGGTGAAACGTGCAACGGTACCGCGGATTGAAGCCCTTCTGACCGTCTCGGATTTCACTAAGTATGCGATAGATTGGAATCTTGAAGACCGTGGTGATGCCTGTCCTGGCCTTCAACCTTCTGTTTGCATCGGCCACGTCATCTCGGGGGTAGTCATCCCGGTCATTCCGATGTCCCCTTCCTTGGTTCTTGCGATTTGAGCCACGGTCCGATTCCTCAGCACGGTCACTTGATCGGCTAGACTCTTGCCCAACTGTGTGCACTTTGCCAGCTAGCCTCTTGTCTGTTGCTACCGGAATCGCCTTCGCGGTAGAGGCCGACGCATCATCCTCTACTCGGATGTGCTCATTAATACGCTGCATGAGCTGGCCCATGGATTGCGGCTGGTGCATGGTAAGCGAGTCCCGCAGTCTATGTCCAACCGGGAGACCACGCTTGTATTGTGTGATTGCAAGGTTGACCGAGCAATCCAAGATCTCGTTGAAGGTCTCCCAATATCTGGAGTTGTACGTCTTCAATGTGTCGCTCGGTTCCATCTTGACACTCAGTAGGTGATCAACTTCCTTGGGTGTTTTGCTGTTGGTTTTGAAGCGCGTCATAAAGGCTTCGGCCAACTGGTGCCACCTCTCGATACTCCCCTCTGGCAACCTCTCAAACCATTTCAAGCCCAGTTCGCCTAAACTTGACGGAAAGATGAGGCACATAAGTGCGTCATTTCGCCTATGTCCGGCCATAACCTGTCAGAAGTGGCTCACATGCATATAGGGATCGGTCTTTCCGTCGTAAAGTGTGAATTTAGACTGGTGGAAGCCTGCCGGAAGCGGTGTTGTTTCTATCTCTAGGGAGAAAGGGGTGGCACTCAGCCTAGCCAAGTCTGAGTCTACAAGGAGCGGCGCTGCTTGGCGGGGTGGAGGCATTCCGACCTCCTCGCTGGCGTGAACTCCGTAGGATAGCCGCTGGAACGCCAGCACCCTCTGAGCCTCCCGCCGGCGAGCCCGTTCCTTTAAGACTGCCCGCAAATCCTCTGAAGGAGCGGAATAAGAGTACCTCGATGTCGTCTCCGGACGTGAGGGCTGGTAAGTGCTATCTTGCGCGCTGGACTTCTCTGCGCGCACATCGGAATCACCAACCTTGTAGCTTCTGGTAATAGAGATGGACGGAGTATGCCACTGACTCTGACTGCCTGAGCGGCGGGGTTGGGTGCCCTCACTGTGGTCTTCTACACCAGTTACACCCTTCCCTTTGACATGCCGCTTCAGCTCCTCCATCTCCACCGCCATTCGCCGGATGACGGCGCCTTGGTCCCTTAGCTTGTGTTCCAGATGTCTGGCGTGTGATTCTCTCCGTCGCCGATGACCGTCTGGGCTCCGTGAATGACCATAGCTCCTCCCGCGCTTATCCCGCGCGTCTCCCGACTGCCCTCCTGGGAATGTCTCCAAGTCCGCCATTGGAGGGATGGTGGGATGTCCTTCTCTCCGTCTGCCTGACTTCGGGGTAACTCCATCGATGGCGGGCAACGGAAACTCATCGTTGTTCGCCATGAACGGCGATCAGATGAGCCTGGAAGACAAGGTTTTGTCTGCAAAGATTCTCACAGTCGGCGCCAATTGTACGGGGAGCAAATATTCCGGCAAGCCCGTATTCCTTTCTTCCAAGCTCCGTTTCTGTCCGATCACCTGCGAACACAACGGCGGTGAGCTACCCGGCGGTGTGTGGCCGGAAAACCCCTCCGACGGTCAAGTTAGCACACACCTTGGGATAGAGAGAGAAAGAAGAGAGAGTGTTTGAGTGTAAGTATTCCTTACAGAATGTTCGTGTCCCTGGGCATGGGGGGCGCAGACATGCTTATAAACCCTTTGCGCCCCAAATCTACTCCCAGTGATCTCTTGACACGTGGCTCTGCTATCCCATCTGTCAGCACAAACCTTGCTGAACATTACCTAACCCAACTGCCAGCTCACTCTACTGGGAGCTTGGTAACCAGGCTGCATCTTCTCGGCTATCAACGGCCGTGCTATGCAACTGGCCAAAGCGCTCCGTACGTCGCGCTTAATGAGGACCGAGCTCGGCTGCATCCCGATAGAGCCGAGCTCGGGACAGCTTATGCTGGTTTGCCGTCGGCCTTCCTGCCGGGCTAACTCATGAACCCCGGTCCAACCACGCCTTTCCTGGCACCGGACATCCTACTTGACTGGCCTCTATACCATGGAGCTATGTAGCTCAGTCCAACCACACCTTGTCTTAACCGAGCAAATCCTTTCAGCACAGGACTTCGATACCTTGGCCCAATCTTGTCCGGCCCAAATCTGTCCGGCCATTACCACGGCCCAATCCAGATCATAAATCTCCCTCTCAGAAGAGCATTGGTGGAATTAAGAAAGAGTTTGCTAGGATTCAAGGGAATTGAGGTTTTTAAGTAAGAGTTCAACCCTCATTTTATGATATGAGACTCCTTTACAAGTGGATTCAAGAGAAAATTAGAGATTAATTCAAGAATCAAACTTAAATAGGTGAATTAAAAGTTAAATCATGCATGCATGTTTATTTCATCACGATTTCTAATAATTCTCACATGCATGGGTTTATAATTGCATAACATTCAGAATTCAGCATGCTTTTTTTCCATAACAACTCATTGTTCAAGTTTTGGAAGCTTTGAATGTAAGATATTGCATGCATGTTTGCTATACATGGAGTTTCAATTTGATTTTGAAGAATTGCCATACAATTGGGCCTTGATTTTGCGAAATGATTTCCAAATCATAATGTCTTACAAGTTTCTACACGTTTTCTTCAATTTTGGCCCAAAAGAATGTGTTTTCCTGCATTAGAAATGAGTTTTGAAGCTTGAAGATGAAATCTGGAAATTCCAGAGTTTGTAGTGTTCGCTTGAGCGCACGTTGCAAGCTCTCAATACTTTTGCAGTCGAGTGAGTTGGCTCGAGCGACCACCCTTTATTTTGAACCTTGGCTCGAGTGACTAGAAAGTTGGCTTGAGCGTAAAAACACGATATCTAGTATTTTTGCAGACCTAGGGGTCCGCTCGAGCAACCAAAGGACCGCTTGAGCAAACTGCCCTATTTTTGAAATTTTACAAAGTGTTTTTCAAGTGCATTTTTGCATCCTTATTGCGTCTAAGGCATTCTTAAGACATGATTTAGGCTACACTAATGAAGAAATGACTTAGAAACATACCACAAAAGAAAAGTGATAAGTATTTTCAAAGCGTGTGTTTCAATGTGTATCTATCATGTGTTTGTGTAGGTCACACGCTATAGTCCATCTTATTAATCTAACTTGCTTTTGGAGCTATCTGTGAGTAACAACTCTGTAAAGCTATGTTTGACTCTAAGTATTTTTTGGACAATATGATATGATCTGTTTTCTAAAATGTTATTTTGTGAATCATAAATGATTGTTCAGTTTTCTGAAATATAGTCGTGGCATCTATAGCATCATGTGATATCTATTATCTGTTACCTGGTACCAGGGTTTGATGTGGGTTCCAATTATGGAACTGGTTATGCATAACTGCCTATCTGCTTTGTCTCTGCTGAGTATATGGGTCCTAGTGACCATTTCATGTGAATAAGTGTCATCTAAATACTCTGCACGTGGGTCTTTATGACCAATCTGATCTATTAACGCTAATGGATGTACTACGTATGACTATATGCAAAATTTGAATATGAATATAACTTTGTTTCTAATCTGAATTCTGATTTCTCAATCTGTTATGGACATTATTCATAAAACCTTCACTCTGTTGTTATTCACTGGGCTCCAACTCATTGTATTATTTATGTATGTAGGTGATCAGACATGTGACCAGGCTTAAGAACTCAGTTTGGATCTGTTAGAGTTAGCCAACGCTGTGCACCTCCCGAAGAGTTTCCAGAAGTTTTTTGTGATCTAGCTTTTGAGCAAGTTTTAACCTTTCATTTTCTTTTGTTTTATATTTGAACAAGCTTTTGTTTATCTATATATTGAGCTAAGTCCCTTTTGTTATATCTGTGTATGTAATGACGCAAGTATGACGTCATATTATATACAAATAAAGTTTGAAATTTTATGTCTCATATAAGTCTACACAGCTCTATGGACGTTGTTTCTATTTGCTTCCGCTAGCCCCTTATATTTTGTTAATATGCCTCAGAGGCCTTTAGTAATCTTAGGATTACTGGCCGGTTACGATGCTAAACCTATAAGGGCGGGTTTGGGTCGTGACAGAGTGGTATCAGAGCCAGGTTATATTGCACACACGAGTCCATATGAGCTATAGGATGTCCTAGAAAAAAATTAGGGACATTACACCAACATGTGTGCGTGTGTGTGAATTATAAACATATTTGAAACAATATGAACAAAAACTGAATACTGTGAAAGCTATAAGAATTATTTGCCTATGATTATTATTGTTTTGTTTACTTATAACAAATGGAGAGAACAAGAAGTGATGATGTAACTGATTCCTCTGATGCCCAAATTGACCATTTGGAAAGAATGATAGAAACTCTGACCGAATCTATGAGACAACAACAAAGACAGCAACCTTTGTCTCCTCCGCCTTCTCCAGTACAATTTGAGCCGATGAACAATGACATCATCAATTTGACTCAAAATTCAACAAAATGAAACTGCCAACCTTTTTTAGGGGAATTGAACCCTTAAAGGCTGAGACTAGATGTTAGAAACCAAAAAACTGTTTGAAGTGTTTCAATGTTCTGAAACTCAAAATGGTCTGTTGGCCACTTATACTCCAAAAGATGAAGCTCGACGTTGGTGGATGCTTATCCGAAATAACAATGGGAATTTGACCTGGAATCAATTCAAGGAGATCTTTTATGAAAAATACTTCCCTCAGTGTTTCTGAGACCAAAAAGTCTTTGAGTTTGAGCAGTTAAAACAATGCAACATGTCTGTAGTAGAGTATGAAGCTAAGTTTACTTTGTTAGCACGATTTGCTTCTCACATGGTGGACATGAATTATAAAAAGGCCAGGAAATTCGAAGGTGGGCTTAATTTAGATGTGTTTTGTAACAACCCCAACCCGTGATTAGCGCTAATTTATGTTTACGTATGCCTAACAAGTAATTAAGAAGAAATCCTGAGTTAATTACATGTGCATTGCATCATTTTGTGTTTATATCTGTTGGCGTAAGAAGATCTGTTCATGTTTTAGTTTCGGTTTGTGAATTGAAGGCCTTATCGACATTCGATTTAGAAATTGACTTGACTTATGTGCCAGTTGGAATTTTTAGAATTTTATGGTATGTTTAATGAAAATTTGATTCGGAACGATTAAATTAGATTAATTTGATGCCCACTTACTTGGCCTTAATTACTTATCATTATGTAAGCCTATATAAGGCTTTTTATGTGCCTTCACTCCTTTTTCTTCTTCATTTCATCACATTTTGAGCTCACTCACACATACCAACGTGAGGGAGGGAGAGAAAGAAGGAAATTGAACTCAACTTAAGGATTTGCTAGGAATTGTGGTTATTTGAGGAGTATTGAAGAGTTTTAATTTCAACACTTGTGAATTCAAGCCTCTAGGTAAGGAATCAAACTCTTAGTTGTGTAATTGGGTTAGATTTTACAAGACTTCAAGTAAATTAGATGAATTCATGTAGGAATTGAGTTGGAATTGAAGAGAATTGAGCCATATCATGCATGCATGTTTATTTCTTCACAAATTGAGCATGATTTCAAAGAATTCTTTCATGAATGTGTTCATCTCACTTATATTTTGGGAATTCATCATGTTTTTTATCAATTTGCCAAACCTGATCATGTTTTGAAGTGATTGAGTTCAAGAGAGTTCATGCATGTGATGTTCTTGAAACATCCATAAAGTTTTGAGTTGAATTTTGCATAATTGGCAAGCTATTGAGCCATGATTTCTTGAAATGATCCTAAATTCATGTTGTTTCATGAGTTCCTAAGTGTTTCCTCAAGTTTTGGCCTAACAAAATCAAGTTTTGTAGTTTTAAGTTTGAGTTTTGAGCTTGGAGATCAATTCTGGAAATTCCAGAATTTGCATCCACGCTCGATCGTGGAAGTTCAAACTCGAGCGGGCACTCTGAGTGCATGCACTTCCGCTCGAGCGACCTAAAGTCCGCTCAAGCGTGAAATGCATGTACCCAGAAGTTTTTATGTTTTGCAGCACGCTTGAGCGAGGGTCTGAGTCTTACGCTCGAGCGTGGATCAAATGTCCGTCGAGCGTAAAAAACAAGCAACCAGTACTTTTTCAAAGTTTACAGACTGCTTGAGCGAGGGAAGTTACGCTCTAGTGGACCTTCACATTTTGCATGTCTGCTCCAGCGGGGAAATCTACGCTCGAGCGGGGACCCTATTTTCAGGAAATTTGGCCAAATGTTTTCAAGTGCATTTTTTTGCATCCTCATTCCATCCTAGGCATTCCTAGGCCATGATTAAGACACTATAATGAGGATAGAGGTTAGAAACACACTTAGGACAAGAAAATATGTTATGTGCAATTTGAGCGTGTGTTTCAATGTATGTCTCTGTCATGTCATGTAGGTCACGCGCCACGAGTCAAGTGAATTACCTACTCTACTCGGTTACTTGGAGCCATCTGTTAACTGTGAGTAATAACTCTGTAAAGCTATGTTTAATTACAAGTATTTTCTAACTGATACAATACGATCTATTCTCTGAAATGCTATTTTATGAATTATGAATAAATGTCCATTTTTCTGAAATATATTTGTGGCATCCTTAGTTCACGTGGCCCTCGCCCATAGGTAACAATACTGTGGCTTATATGCACGTGGCCCTCGCCCAGGGGTGACAATACTATGGCTTATATTCACGTGGCCCTTGCCCGGGGGTAACAATACCGAGGCCTATATTCATGTGGCCCTCGCTTGGGGGTAACAATACCATGGCCACTTGCGCGCAAGATACAGACCTTTATGGTTGTCGGTACCGACTATATGTAAATATGTGTTTCAGGACTAAGTCAATATGCTAGCTAATGGATGTACCGCGTATGATCTTATGCAAAATCCGAGTATGAATATGAATATGAACCTGAATTATGATTTTTGAATCTGGTATGGATATCATTCATTAAAACCCTTTACCTTGTTATTATTCACTAGGCTTCTGCTTACTATTTATTTGTATGTATGTAGGTGAACAGGCGTGTGATCAGGCCTAAGATGTTACCTAGTGAGTTTTGGTGTCAGCCAGCCTTCGTGCCTTTGTAGAGGTTCCCTTTTGAGATCTGCTCGAGTTTTGTGTCCATGGGACTTTTGTACTCTCTAAATGCTTGTCTGGTCTGAACACGTTTGAAAGTTTTGTATAAGTGGCTTGGGTGATATAAGATTAATGTATTTTCGACGCTACATCTGTATATATTTATAAGTTTGTTTTGAAAATTTCCTGCCCCATGTATGTCTGCACAGCTTTATGGGCTATTTATGTTTGTAAGTTTGCTTCCGCAGCCCTTGTTTATATATTATTCTGTTCAGAGGCCTTTCGTAATCCAAGGATTACTAGCCGATTACGATGCTAAACCCATAGGGGCGGGTTTGGGTCGTGACATGTTTGATCAGGTTGGTGTGCTGAAACTGCCCAAATATGTGGATGTACTAGATCGAGCTTTAATGATTGAAGCCAATTTAGCAACAATGAAACAAACCAAGGCCTTAATGACTAAATTGAGGGGTAAAATATCCGAGTTCAATTTTAGAAAGGGCTGTTCATTCTTGGTGAACAAGAAGCAAAATACGGGATCTACTAGTAGCTCAAGTCAGTGTAGTAGATATGCACCTATTTGTTCTGAATGTGGAAAGAAACACAAAGGTGTCTGTTATTGTGCAACGAGTGCCTACTTACGGTGTGGCAAGACAGGCCACATGGTAAAGAATTGTTCACTCGCATCTGAAAATAGCAACCATCCTGCGGCAAGTTCAATCAGATCTACTCCTGTACCAAGGTCAAATACAAGAACCAACACCAGGAAGGAAACTTTGAGACAAGGCCGAGTTTTTGCACTTGTGCCTGGCAATGTGCAAAACACCGAATCCGTGATATCAGGTATACTTTCTATTTGTGCTCAAAACGCATATGTGTCAATAGATTCTAGATTTACACACTCGTTTATATCTCATTCTTTTTCCCAAAAATTGACTAGACCATTAGAATCTATGAATTATCTGTTATATGTATCTACAGCATCTAGGGATTCTATGCTATGTGCTTATATATATCCGGCATGTGATGTTGTGATTGGTGATGTGCTGTTATATGTTGATTTGCTACCCTTGAATATGGATAATTTTGATCGTATATTGCACATGGATTGGTTAACAAAGTACCATGTCACCATTAATTGTGTTGCTAAATCTATTATATTTAGGCCACTGAGGTTGCCTAAGTTTGTGTTTGTTGGGAATAGGGTAGTTCCTCCCCCATACTTGATTTCTGCTGTAAAAGCAAATAAACTACTTAGGAAAGGATGCAAGGGATTTTTGTGTTGTGTTTTGAATGTCCTTACAGATAGTACTAATGTGGAAAATATCTCGATTGTCAACGAATTCCCTGATGTGTTTCCTAATGATGGAGATTTGATAGATAGGGAAATTGAATTTGCCATTGAGGTAATACTGGGACACAATCGATTTCCAAAATCCCTTACAAAATGTTGACTTCTGAATTAAAAGAATTGAAAATTCAACTACAAGAATTGTTAGACAAGAAGTTTATCCGACCGAGCACTTCACATTGGGGTGCTCTAATCTTGTTTGTCAAAGAGAAGGATGAGACTTTGAGGTTATGTATCGACTACCGGGAGTTGAACAAAGTGACTGTTAAAAACAAATATCCACTACCTCGAATAGATGATTTGTTTGATCACCTTTAGGGAGCCCAAGTGTTTTCAAAGATAGATCTTAGATCTGGGTATCACCAACTAAAAGTTAAAGCAAAAGATGTAGAGAAAACTGCCTTTTGAACTAGATATGGATATTATGAATTTCTGGTAATGCCTTTTGGCATAACTAATGTACCTGCCGCCTTCATGGACCTAATGAATAGGGTGTTCAAACAATTTCTTGATGAGTTTGTTGTTGTGTTCATTGATGACATTCTGATTTATTCTAAAAGTAGGGAAGAACATGAAAATCATTTGAGAATCGTGTTACAGACTCTGAGAGAGAAGAAACTGTTTGCAAAACTGTCCAAATGTGAATTCTGGCTTGACAGCGTAACTTTTTTGGGACATGTGATCAACAAGGATGGCATATCTGTTGACCCACAGAAAGTAGAGGCTATTGTGAACTGGCCAAGACTGACTATTGCGACAAAAGTTAGAAGTTTTTTGGGGCTTACTGGTTATTATCGTAGATTTGTAAAAGACTTCTCCAAACTTGCCATGCCACTCACTCAGTTGATACAGAAAGGTATACGATTTGACTAGAATGATCAGAGAAAATCCGCCTTCCAAGAGTTGAAGACCAAATTAGTAATTACACCAATTCTAACATTGCCTTTTGGTACAGATGGATTTTAAATTTACAGTGATGTTTCATACAAAGGCTTGAGATGTGTTAATGCAAAACGGTAAAGTAATTACTTATGCTTCTAACTAACTCTGACTACATGAAAAGAATTATCCAACCCATAACCTTGAACTTGGAGCCGTGGTTTTTGCTTTAAAAATCTGGCGTCACTATTTGTATGGAACGACTAGTGAAGTGTACATTGATCATAAAAGTTTAAAATATTTCTTCACTCAGAAAGAACTAAATATGAGACAAAGAATATGGCTGGAGTTAGTAAAAGACTATGACTTACAAATTCTGTATCACCTGGGAAAGGCCAATACATGTGCAGATGCTTTGAGTCGAAAATCCATTGAGAATTTGGTATGTTTACTCACCGAACAAATGGAGTTACTGAATGACTTAGACAGAAATGAGATTGAAATTGTGATGCGTGAACATAGTTGAGTTTTAGCTACTATCTCTACATAACGAGCTATAATTGAAGAGGTTAAAGAAAAACAACTAGAAGATGAGTGTCTAAAAAGATTGTGGATGAACTTGATTCCAAACCAAGACCGGCGTTTGTGTTGGAAAGTAATATGTTGAAATTTCAAGGTAGGCTTTGTGTACCGGACCATTATGAGTTAAGAAAACGTGTCATGAATGAGGCTTACAACTCCAAACTTGCTATGCATCCGGGAAACACGAAAATGTACCATGATTTGAAACAAAATTTTTGGTGGCCTGGGATGAAGAAATGTATTACTGACTATGTAGCCAAATGTTTGAATTGCTTACAAGTGAAAGCCGAACATCAACGACCTGCCGAATTACTTCACCCACTTCTAATACTAGAATGGAAATGAGAGCATATTACAATGGATTTCATTACTGGACTGCCTTGCTCATCTGAAGGTATGGATTCTATCTGGGTCATTGTTGTCCGTTTAACTAAATCTGATCACTTTTTGCCTGTTAAAACTTTTTATAATGCGAATAAATTGGCTAACATCTATGTGAATGAGATTGTGAGATTACATGGGGTGCTAATATCTATAGTGTCTGACAAAGATTCCAAGTTTACTTCGAGATTCTGGCAGAGTTCGCAACAGGTCTTGGGAATTGAGTTAAGACTTAGCAATGCATACCACCCACAGACAGATGGCCAATTAAAAAGAACGATACAGACTCTGGAGGATATGTTGAGAATGTGTATGTTACATTTCCAAGGAAACTAGGAGATGTATTTGCCTTTGGCCGAGTTTGTATATAATAACTGTCACGACCCAAACCCGTCCCTATGAGTTTAGTACCGTAACCGGCCAGTAATTCGAGATTACCGAAGGCTGCTTAACAGTAGAACAGTAAAACAGAGTACAGGGGCATGGCGGAAGCCAATACAGTAAATAAACAATGTCCAATGAGCTATGACAGTCTGTATGTAAAAAGACTTTCCATACATATATACATGAACAGTACAAAACAGTATGTACAACATTTACAGTCGATCAGAACAGGGACCTAATCCCTGTTAAACAGTACAGTACAGTGCTATTAGTCTATACAGTTATTACAAAACAGATACAGAGACAGACGGGGAAATTAAAACACCCATAAGCTATAGCTTGGCAGGCTCGGAACCTCGCAGTGAGGCACAGTAGTTGGCTTGACAAAAAGGGGAGTCTAACCCACGCTCCTAGCTCCGATCTGGTGCCTGAACACCTACATATATATATAAACAGTGAGCTAAAGCCCAGTGAATAACACAATGCGTAAAGGGGTTAAGAATGAATGTCCTTACAGTGAAAACAGTTCATTGATTTAGTATATCAGTCATTCAGTTATAACAGTCATATGTGGTATATCCATTAGCATAACAGTACAGTAAACAGTAGGTCTTAAAAGACCGAATAGTCAATGATGGCCATCATAACAGTAAACAGAAGTTCCAAGATAGGAACTAACAAAGATCTCTGTAACAATAGCAGTAACAGTAAACAGTAGTTGTTATGGATGCCACAATACAGTTCAGAATAGAGGACATACATTCAATCAGTAAACAGTATCAGTTCAGAAATAGTTCAGTTTAAACAGTCACATTTGAACATATCTTTACACAATTGTTACTCACAGAGTTCTGGGCTACAGATAAGCTAGAGCGCGTCCTCAAATGCCAACCCTACACAGTTACAGATTGAACACACACTAAGCTACACAGTTGGGAAAATAATAACTTAATCCCTAATTTGCCTCGGTGTGGTTCTACATCTATATCCTTATTAAGATGCCTTAAACTAGGCCTAAGAATGCCTAGGATGAAATGAGGATGCAAGGATGCACTATAAAAGCATTTTCAGAATTTTCAGAAAACAGGGGTCTCGCTCGAGCGTGACTTTCTTCGCTTGAGCGAGCTTGTCAAAACAGGAGGGGTCGCTCGAGCGTGGACTTCCTCGCTCGAGCGGTCTGTAAAAATGCAAAAAGTGCTGGATGTTGGAAATCCTCGCTCAATGCTTGCTCGACGCTCGCTCGAGCGTAAGACACAATCCTTACTCGAGCGTAGGTTCTCTCGCTCGAGCGTGCGTTTGTGTGCACCAAGAACCTAAGAGCTTGCAATTTACGCTCAAGCCACCATTCCTTCGCTCGAGCGGAGCTCAGAATAAACGATGGTCGCTCGACCGTGGAATCCTTCGCTCGAGCGAAGAAGCCAAATTCTGGAATTTCCAGATTTGCCTCCCAAGCTCAAACCAAGTATTCAACAGCTCAAAACTCGACCTCTTGGGCCCAATTTCTGGAAAACACATCTAAACTCAAGGTACAACAAGTTTCAAAGCTCAATTTGTGAAATCAAAGCCCAAGGGTGAGTCAATTCAACATGATTTTCAAACCAAATTCATGAACATGATTTCAATTTAACATGCAAGACTTTAAACAATTTTTCAAGCCTTAAATACATGCTCTAATGAGCCAACTTTTACAAAAGCAAGATGAAATCATGGTCTACTCTCAAAACCTGGACATGCATGTGAGGGATTTTGAACTCCAACCTCAAAACTTCAATATATATACATGCATGCAACAATTAAGCCTCAACACAACAATTTGAGCCATATATTGGCTCTAGTCTTTAACTTTGCTCTAAACCATGCAAGAATCAATTGAAACACAAGAATGAAAAGATGAATTTCTACCTTAAGTCTTGAATTATAGGCAAGGAAGCTTAATTTTGCAATTCACTCCTTAATTCCCAATCAAAACCTTCAATTGAATTCAATATCTCCCACTCTCTCCCTCTTAGTCGGTTTTGGCCTCTCAAAGATGAACAATTGATGTACAAGATGAAATAACAAGCCTCAAGTTATTTAATGTAGTGGCCCACTACTATGGCAAGGTTGTAATTAAATGCAACTTGGGTAATTTAGCCTTAATTAATCTAACTTAATCATACCAAATCACATTTCAATTAAAAATGCCATAAAATCACATAAATTCCTATTAGCATAAAATATCAATCAATTTCGAATTCGGCTGCCGATAAGGCCTTCAATTAGCAGTTTAAACACAAAGACATGAACAGATAATTTGGCGGGCAAACAGATAGAATTGCAATTTAACTAATATAGTCAATCAATTCGGCTTCAGTTTTCAGTCAGTCAGTCAATTAACATATTTAGCCTCAGTTTAACAGTAATCAATGGCTTATCAGTAAACAGTGGTGAGGGTTATTACAATAACAGCTATCACTCAAGTATCGATATGGCTCCTTATGAAACTCTGTATGGAAGAAAATGCTGATCTCCAATCTGTTGGACCGAAATAGGTGATAGACATTTATTGGGACTGGAACTTGTGCAAGAGACGACTGAGAAAGTGAAACTGATTCAACAATGTTTGAAAACTGCACAGAGTCGTCAAAAGAGTTATGCGGATGTCCGAAGGAGAGATAGAGAGTATGAAGTCGGTGACCATGTGTTCATCAAAGTGACTTCGATGAAGGGCCAAGCAAGGTTTGGAGTTAAAGGCAAGTTGACACCGCGATACATTGTGCCGTATGAAATCATTGAGAAAATCAATCCCATAACCTATGAAGTGGCCTTACCTCTAGTCATGAAGCATGTGCACAACGTTTTTCATGTTTCAATGCTTTAGGATTATTTAAGGGATCTGTTACATGTGATTGAACCAACTCATGTGCTCTTAAAAGATGATTTTACTTATGAAGAACGACCAATCCAAATTGTGAATCAGGGGATCAAAAGATTGAGAAACAAAGAAATACCGTTAGTGAAAGTAGATTGGCAAAATCACGGAGGGACGTTTGTGACTTGGGAAATTGAAAAAGACATGATGAAAAGATATTTGGACTTATTTCCATTGGACCCTACGTTCTTTCGAAACGAAGGTAATTCGAGTTTTGATAACCAAGCTCTTTAAAGGGGGAGACTGTGACAACCCCGATCTGTAATTAACTAATAAACCATGATTAGGAATGCCTAATAAGTAATTAAGATAAAGTTATGAGTTCATTGTGCATTATGTACATGTTTTGTGTTTATATTTGTCCATGGTAGAAATATCTGTTTGAAATTCTATTTTGGTATGCAAATTGGAGGCCTTACCGGCCACCGAATACGAAATTGACTAGGTCAACGTGTAATTTAAAATTTTTGGAATATTATTGTAGGTTTAATTTAAATTCGATTCGGAATCAAATAATTAGAATAAATTAATCACGATTGATTAGTTTTAATTCAACTTAATTAAGTTAATTTAATAAAGCCTATATAAGGCGAATCTTGACCTTAGAACATTCTATACATGTCATTTCATCTCCTTAAGCTCAAGAAAATATATATATATAGATATATAGAGAGAGAGAGAGAGAGAGAGAGAAATTGAATTCAAGAAGAAAAAAAGAAGAATTGCTAGGATTAGAAGAGAATTGGTGGAATTGAGCAAGAGTTTGCTAGGATTCAAGGGTATTGAGGTTTTTAGGTAAGAGTTCAACCCTTATTTTATGATATGAGACTCCTTTACATGTGGATTCAAGAGAAAATTAGAGATTAATTCAAGAATCAAACTTAAATAGGTGAATTAGAAGTTAAATCATGCATGCATGTTCATTTCATCACGATTTCTAAGAATTCTCACATGCATGGGTTTATAATTGAATAACATTGAGAATTCAGCATGCTTTTGTCCATAACAACTCCTTGTTCAAGTTTTGGAAGCTTTGAATGTAAGATATTGCATGCATGTTTGCTATACATAGAGTTTCAATTTGATTTTGAAGAATTGCCATACAATTGGGCTTTAATTTTGCGAAATGATTTCCAAATCATAATGTCTTATAAGTTTCTACATGTTTTCTTCAATTTTGGCCCCAAAGAATGTGTTTTGGTGCATTAGAAATGAGTTTTGAAGCTTGAAGATGAAATCTAGAAATTCCAGAGTTTGCAGTGTTCGCTTAAGCGCACATTGCAAGCTCTCAGTATTTTTGCAGTCGAGTTAGTAGGCTCGAGCGACCAAAGCTTTGCTCACGTGACCACCATTTGTTTTGAACTTTGGCTCGAGCGACTAGAAAATTGGTTTGAGCTTAAAAACATGGCATCCAGTACTTTTGCAGACTAAAGGGTCCACTCAAGCGACCAAAGGACCGCTCGAGCGAACTACTCTGTTTATGAAATTTACAAAGTATTTTTCAAGTGCATTCTTGCATCCTCATTGTATCTAAGGCATTCTTAAGACATGATTTAGGCTACAATAATAAAGAAATGACTTAGAAACACACCAAGAAAGAAAAGTGATAAGTATTT
Source organism: Camellia granthamiana (assembly GCA_036172215.1). Taxonomy (NCBI): domain Eukaryota; kingdom Viridiplantae; phylum Streptophyta; class Magnoliopsida; order Ericales; family Theaceae; genus Camellia; species Camellia granthamiana. Next base: position 48,511,465 of record CM069912.1, on the reverse strand, counting down.
TCAAAGCTTGTGTTTCAATGTGTATCTGTCACATGTTTGTGTAGGTCACGCGCCATAGTCCGTCTTATTCGTCTGACTTGTTTCTGGAGTTATCTATGAGTAACAACTCTTTAAAGCTATGTTTGACTATAAGTATTTTCTGGACAATATGATATGATCTGTTTTCTAAAATGTTATTTTGTGAATCATAAATGATTGTCCAGTTTTCTGAAATATAGTCATGGCATCTTTAGCATCATGTGATATCTATTATTTGTTATCTCTTACCAGGGTCTGACGTGGGTTCCAATTATGGAACTGGTTATGCATAACTGCCTATCTGCTTTGTCTCTGCTTAGTATATGGGTCCTAGTGACCATTTCATGTGAATAAGGGTCATCTAAATACTCTACACGTGGGTCTTTATGACCAATCTGATCTGTTAGCGCTAATGGATGTACCACGTATAACTATATGAAAATTTTGAATATAAATATGACTTTGTTTCTAATCTGAATTCTGATTTCTCAATCTGTTATGGACATTATTCATAAAACCTTTACTCTGTTGTTATTCACTGGGCTCTAGCTCACTGTATTATTTATGTATGTAGGTGATCACACGTGTGACCAGGTTTAAGAACTCAGTTTGGATCTGTTAGAGTCAGCCAACCCTATGCGCCTCCCAAAGAGTTTCCAGAAGTCTTTTGTGATCTAACTTTTGAGCAAGTTTTAAGCTTTCGTTTTCATTTGTTTTATGTCTGAACAAGCTTTTGTTTATCTATATATTGAGTTAAGTCCCTTTTGTTATATCTGTATATGTAATGACGCAAGTATGACGTCATATTATATACAAATAAAGTTTGAATTTTTCTGTCTCATATAAGTCTGCACAGCTCTATGGATGTTGTATATCTGTATTTGCTTCCGCTAGTCCCTTATATTTTGTTAATATGCCTCAGAGGCCGTTAGTAATCTTAGAATTACGGGTCGATTACAACGCTAAATCTATGGGGACGGGTTTGGGTCGTGACAGTTCTTGAACTCGTAGGAAGTTTTGATTAAAACAATACTTACCTAGTAAGACCTTAGCTATTAAAGAATTTGGGCTTTTCAACACTCTCCAAGCTTGCTTGGCAAGTAAGGCCTGATTAAAACATAACAAGTCTCTAGACCCCAAGCTCTCCACCCCTTGGGTAAACACACCTGCTGCCAACGCTTCCAACAAATGCCACTTACTCTATCTGACTACCAAAGAAATTTCCTAATTATGGCAGTAAACCGGCTTAGAATCGACAGTGGCATTTTAAACACAGACATCAAATAGACTGGGATAGAATGTAACACATGATTAATGAGCACACACCGCCCTACAAAATTCAGAACACCACATTTCCAACCTTGAAGTTTACCCTGAACCTTATCCAAAATACAATTAAAAATCTTCTTCTTGGACCTTCTTGAGAACCCGAGACTGGCACCAAGATAAATCTCTGGCTTTGCCACTATCTTAACACCCAAAACCGATACTAGAAAATCTTTATGAGCAGCAAGCATATTATGACTAACATAAATTTCCGACTTATTAAAATTAATACAAAGCCTTGTCTGATCACAAAAAGCCCTCAAGAGCCGCTGTAAACACCAAACCTCCTCCATTTTAAATTTCAAAAAAATGAAACAATCATCTACAAATAGCAGATGGGAAATTAGAGGCGAATGTCTACTTATTGCAATACCTCAGCAAATCCCTTGTGTGCTGAGATGAGCAAAACCATCCGATAACACTTGCATTACCAACAAGAAAAAGGAGAAAGTGGATCCCCCTATCTTAGACCAGCCTTGGGAACAAACGATTCAGATTGTTGGCCATTAATAAGTATAGAAAAGGTTACAGTTGGCACACATTGATTAATCAGTTGAACCCACTTGTCACTAAACCCCATCTTATGTATAATCGCCATTAGGAACTCCCAATTAACCTTGTCATAGGCCTTATTCATATCTAATTTCAATCTGAATTCAGAAATTCGGCCAATTCTTTTATGTTTGACATGCTCAATCAATTCGTGGGCTAACAGTATATTATCCGAAATTAATCTTCCAATAAAAAATGCACTCTGATTGCTAGAAATCAACTCCAGCAATACCACCCTGAGCCGATTTGCCAAAACCTTAGTCCCTATTTTATATAAAACGTTAATCTAATAGGCCTATAATCATGGACCGTTAACGGGCTTTTGTTTTTGGGAATTAAACAAATAAATGTTTTATTCAGCTCCTTTAATAAAACCCGGAATTAAGAAAGCAAAGCACTGCATCAATCAACGACTGCCCAACCAGAGCCCAATAATTTTGATAAAATCCCGCAATAAACCTATCAAGACCCGGTGCCTTAAATTTACCCATTTGAAATACTGCTTTCTTGATTTCCATCGTGGTAAATGGTTGATCTAACTCCTCTAATTGACTTGAATTAAGTTTAGTAGTAAGCGCATTTAAAATATTAAAATGGTTAAGAACAAAACCTAATTCAGAGGAGTCCCCACTGGCAGAATCTCTACTGGAAAATAGGTGTTTAAAATGCTCCACAAACACCTTTTGAATTTCTGCTGGCTTTGTGATTGCAACACCATTACTAATACCTTGAACAAAGCTTATAGGGCAGGATTAATTGACATGATTAGAATATGGGATTGAGATTATTAATCTATGGACCCAATAATTCTATGTTTGTTTTGAAATTTTATTTTAGAATTATTAATCCAACGGATAATTAATCCAACAAATTTGTAAGATTATTAGTAATGGGATAGGGGTGAGATTATATATCCTGAGTTAGGAAATAAAATAAAAAGACTCTTTTACCCTTGACTAAAAATTAAAACACTTATTATTTTTTTATTATTTTATATTTTAGAAGGCTAAAAATATTTTTTTTTAATTTAAAAATATTTTTTGATATTTATTTTATCAAATTAGTTTATATTTAATTAAAAAAAATAACCAAACATGGCTTTGTATTTTGTATTTTTATTTTACTTTTATTTATTTATTTATAATTTTTTTCAAAACCACATTTATGAAGAAATTTTGATAAAGTACAGATTGTGAAGAAACATTGATGGAGGGTAAAATTGGAAAAGAAGATAAATATAGTTGTAATCCTACATTCATATGTTTTGTTATCCAATGCAAATCAAACAATGGATAAGGGGATCATTTATCCTACTAATCCAATTGGATAATGAATATCACACTAATTTCATGGGAAATTTAGCTATAAACCCCATTTACCTTTCTTTCATTATTAAAAGGACTAAGAAAAAAATTATACTTTCTAAACCCCTTCATAATTATAAATTCTTGCATAAATGACAAAATTTATTATTTAAATATTTTATATGACTATTATACCCTCAACTAATTCAACTATTATAAAGTCTGCATATATAATCAGTTTCGTCATCAACTGTATCATAATCACCATAGTCGCGTCTTCCAAGCTTCAGTAGAAGGTCGTCGACAAGCCACCGCCGGCGGTGGCTTAGTCCTCTCTTCATCTTCATAATCAACAACGTCATCGTCATCACTCTCCTAGCCAAGTCCGGTTAGTTATTAGGCGAAACTCCGGCGATCAACAATGCCGAAACCGATCTCTACGATGAACTCATCAAGAACATCGGGAACGAAATCAACTACGGGCCGGAAAATTGTCCTCCGGTGCCGGAATCGAAGGAGATCGTCTACGAGGATAAACAGATCGTCTCTGAATTGATTGCTGTTACTCCGAAGAGCAATGAATTGATCGCTGAAACAGAGATTTGAAAGCTCCGGTTCCTCCCTCTCTCTCTTCTAGGAGGCGACAAAGGCATGTTTGGTGGAGTTGTTTGGTTATACATATTTTTTTAAACACAGATTTGAGTTTTGAATATATGTATATATATATATATATTTGTGTGTATGAGTGTTGTTGAACACATGTATTTTTTTCATTGAGATTTGTGATTGTTGATCGAGTTTTAGAAGTTTTTGTTGTCAATTAGATATGTTGATTAATTTGTTTTGTTTTTGTTTGTTTGTTTGTTTGTTTTTTTTTTTTGATTTATTTTTGTTGTTTTTTATCTAATTTCATTTGACAGAACCAGAGTAAAATTTTACTCTGGTTCTATTGCTCTGTTTTTTTCATTTGACAGAACCAGAATAAAATTTTATTTTTATACAGAGTAAAATTTTACTTTTGTGCAGAGTCTAACATTTTACTAGTTTTTCAGAGTAAAATTTTACTTTTATACAGAGTAAAATTTTACTTTTAGCTTCAGAGTCTCACAGTTTACTCGTTTTTCAGAGTAAAATTTTACTTTTATACAGAGTAAAATTTTACTTTTAGTTTCAGAGTGTAAAATTTTACTTTTAGTTTCAGAGTGTAACATTTTACTCTTATTAAGAGTAAAATTTTACTTTTATACAAAGTAAAATTTTACTCTGAAATACACAGTGAAGATGGCTTAATAGGAGAGCTGATAGATATGAGGGTAATATAGTAAAAGAAACAAGTTTTAAAATATTAGGGGGTTTTAAAAGTACTTATATAATTCTTGTCCTTTTGAAAGACAAATTAGATAGTGAGGGGGCTTTCACCAAATCCCCATAATTTCATGGAATTATTAATGCCTTCACTATTAGTCTTATGAATCAAACATGGCCATATAGGTTCTTGTCCTTCGCCAAGATGCCAAAACTAATATAAATAATGGATAGATATAAGGATAAATAAAATAAAAATATATTTCGACGTAAAAAAGATAACAATATTCAGTGTGTTTGGTTTTAGTTTTTTGAATTTAGTTTGTTAAAAATTGAGTTTTTTTTGTTTTTGTTTTTTGTGTTGTTTGTTTTTAGTGAATATTTTTAAAATTTTAAGCATTTTTTTTATACTTTTTTAGATGCACCTTACTTAGATGTATCTAAAAAGTAAAATTTTTGTGAAAAAATATTTTAAGAAATTAATAAATACACAAAAATACAGAAAATATACTATTTTTTTTTGTATTTTTTATATTTAGTGAATTTTTTAAAGTTTTTTTTCCATGAAAATTATACTTTTTTAGTGTATTTATGTTAGGTGCGTCTAAAAATTGAAATTTTGCTTAAAATAAAAAAAAAATCAGTAAAAACATAAAAAAAAATATTTATACAGAAAACAAAAAAATAGAATCTTTTGAACAGTGTTTTCAAAAAACTGAAAACAAACATGGTGATTATTTTTTCATCTGTGAGACTAACAAAATACTAATGAAAAGATAATTAATTATTATGTGAATTAAAAACTTAATAAAATTCAATATAAATATGTTAATCGTATGAAATTTAATGCATTTTTTCTAACTCTTACTGGAAGTTGGTGTAATATAATTTTTTGTCAATCTATTTATTTGTAATTTTTTTCTTAAAAAACATAAATTACACTAGCCTACCTTAAGGTTTGGAGAAAATATTGCAAGTCTTATAATTTTTGCAGAATTATCATGACTTTCTTTTTAGTACGGACAAAAGGGATCGGAAAACTTACCCAAAAGAAAAGAAGATCATAAATGATTCAAATGGTGTGAAAACACAAAGATGAATAATAAAAAATATATATTTAAACGTAATATAAAAATATCATTTTTTTTAATTCATATGATTAACGAATTCTTGATGAAAAGTGAATTAAGTGTAATGTGAATTAAAACCTTACAAGAATCTAATGTAGCTATAACAAAATTGTGAGACTTTATGTATCTTCTTTAAACTTCAAGGGGGTCAATCTAATTTACCCATAAAAAATTTTTAAAAAAATTAAAATAAAGGCATAAGCTTCTATCTAGTCTTGATCTGGACTGGAAAGGTATTGTTTGCGTCCGTGAGACTTACCATGAGTTGCATTTCAGTTAAGGGTGAGAATTTTCAATATAACTTGAACTATATGAAGTTAGCATGTTACGGTTGACCATTTCCAACACACACACACATATATAACACGGTCTGATATCACAAAATATTAAATAGGTCGAGTTAGTGTCAATTTTGTATATATATAATGTGACGCCCCAAAATAAATACAATAATCCATCCACAATATCCAATATACAACAACAACAATAATAAGGTTATCTTTCATTAATTCAATGTGATATACAAAAGAGAAACATATGCATCATACATTCATAAATATAGCGATCCCGGGTTCTACCCCTTATTGTATAGTGGTCCGGACTTGGTTCCGTGGATGTTAGTTATGATTTTTATTTTGTTTCTGTCCTTTTATACTTTGTTTTTGAGTTATAGGATGTTATGGGCAGGTTTGTTACAAGTTGGGAGTGAATGGGAGCAAATGGTTGCTGCCCAGAGTTTTGGTCTTTCGCTCGAGCGAGACTTTTGTCACTCGAGCGAGCTCTGTGTCTTAGATCCTTCGCTCGAGCCAGGGTTCCTTTTCTCGAGCGAGAGTTGAGTTTTGTATCTCGTGGCTCGAGCGAGAAGTCTTGCGCTCGAGCGTGCGTCTGCGTCTCATCTTGACCTGAGAGCAGTGTTTCTTGGCTCGAGCGAGCGAGGTGTATGTTTTGAGTTTCTTCGCTCGAGCGAGCATTTCGTCACTCGAGCGTGCTTCTGGGTTGCACATCTGAAGCATCGTATTGTTGGCTCAAGCGAGGTTTTCTACGCTCGAGCGAGGATTCTTTGTGTCTGGTCGCTCGAGCGACCACTCCTTCGCTCGAGCGAGCCTGTGTTATACCAGTGGTCAGCAGCGGGGAAAATATCACTTTTTCATCCCCTTTATTTTGAAAACCCTAAAAACCGACTCTCTCTCTCTAAACTTGCCTTCTCTCTAAGGTTTCATCTAGCTAGAGTGTAAATCTACCCTAGGTTCTTTGTTAAAAAGATAGAGTGGGTCGAGGGCTTCGTTCTAATCTGAAAAACTTGGGATTTGGAGCACGTTGGATTTTGGTCTTCTTCTCCATTTGAGTTCTTCACTTCGAGGTAGGGATACCCTACTCCATTTTATATGTTTTGTCATAAGTTTTGGTCTTTTTGATATGTTGGCGTTGTTGGGTAATTTTGGGAAAAGTTAGGGTTTGTTTGCAATTTGGAAAAAAGGGGGGGGGGGTTTTCATATATTAAACTCCTTGTGTTTGTAAGGCTTGAAAAATGGTATTTATAGTGTTAAAATTGAGAAGATTGAACCTTAGGGTTAATTTTAAGGAAAGGGGAAAAACGCCCTAACTGTTGTAATAAATTAATTAGTATAATTAATTTGGAAAAATGTGGGATTTAGTTGAAATCCATGAAATTGGGAAATTATTGATTAAATGGTGTAGTTGGATAGTTTAATCACTCGCCTATGAAAATATTGAGATTGTATCTGTTGATGCACTTATTTCCTGTTTAGAAATAACTGTTTTTGGCTATCGGTGGAGGATAGTCATGATTGTTGTAGACATTGCATGTTGATTAGGGAAAGCTGAAACTAATCACATTGAATAAGTCATTGAGTATGACGGTTGAATTAATACAGCAAATACGTGTATTGATTGAATAGTGTATATGACAAGTGTTTAATACATTGTATATGCATATTGTTTGGGAGGAGATAGGGGATGTACTCCAGGGTTTGAGAGAAGATAGGGGATGGACTCTCAAACCTGTTTAGGAGGAGAAAGGAGATGGACTCCATTAGTACAACAAATATGTGTACTTATTGATGTTTGGAAGTGTTTTAGTATGAGCCTTAGCCTCATTTGAATAAGTTGATATTGGAAGTAAATTAATATGAGATGTAGTCTCAATTTATTGTTTGGCCAGGTTCTGAGCCACGTTTGTAATATGGAAAGTTTATTAAATAGAGGAAAGTGAAACGTATCATGGACATAATGGTCATGAAACTGTAATGGGATGAAATTGATTTTTATGTGTTAACCATCTATCGAATGCTATTACTTTAGTCATTATGTATATTTGGTTTAGTATATTTCTGCTGGGCTGTGACTCACCCTATATGGGAACATCATTTTCTGGTCCAGGTGACATGCTACCTCCAAGGACTTAGCTTGGAAGGATTTGGAGTTGAAGACTCTTTTTAGTTAGTTGTTTATTTTGATGTTACATGTAAACTCAAGCCTAGGGCTTAATCTGTAATTGAGTTAGTACTCATTTTTGTGCCCAAGTGTTAGCTTGGAAAACTGTAAGCCCGTAGGGCATTTTCTTGCGTTATTACATGTAATGTCTTTTAGTAAGATTACTCTGATGAATGGAATAATATTTAATTTTCTTATATCAATGCACGTCAATGTTATATAAATTATGGGTTTAAAATGAGGGCGTGACAATAAATCCCAACCTTGAATCTATAGCATATGTTTCCAGTTAAAGGAGAGGAAGGAATATAAACAGATAAAAATGCCCTGTGGGCTTACTTATTTCCAAGATCGTGCTTGGTTACAACAAAATGAGTCATCAGCTCAATACAAGTAAAGCCCTAGGCTTAAAAAGAAAATAAATACAAAATAAATAGAAGTTGAGCCTTCACAGTCTTCCCAAGCTAAGCCCTTGGGGAGGCATATCACTGGCACTTGAAAATTGTTTCCCAAGTAGGGTGAGCCAAAACCCAGTAGAAACAATCCAACACAATATATGAATCTTAACAAGATATAAGTATGATGTACATGTTCAATGCCCAAAGACAAATATTTTACAACTTTTTTCCAAAACCTTGTTATACCAAACTTACATCTCAACCCATTTTACCTCAGTTCAATAGTTATATCCACTTTATTTAATCAACCAAATAGAGGATACACCCCATAGGTCTCCAACCAATATAATTATCATACAAATACATTTACTTACCATTTTACAGAAATTTTGTTTGTGGGAATCGGCACCCATGTATACGCGTGGTTTTAGAGACTTTCACCCGAGATACATATGCCAACTTAGTTTAATGGAGCTCATCCCCTTTCTTCTCCAAAATATGGAGTACATCTCCTTTCTTCTCCCAAGCATCATACATATACAATGTATACAAATCATAATCATATTCAATGATAACGGCCAAGAGATTAGTTTCCATTCGCCTAATCCTCATGCAATTTTTACAACAATCATAGTTATCCTCCATCGTTAGCCCAAAACAGATATTTCTAAACATATATACAATCTTCACAACAGATAGATCATCCAAATTTCTATAGGTGAGAGGTAGTACATATCTAACTCCACCATTTATATAAACGTCCATCAAATTCCATGTTTCCAATACCAATTTCGTTTATTTATACAAAATAATTATTTGAGATATTTTAGGGCAAACTTCTCCTTTTTTCAATATCCATTCCAAGTACCAAAATCAATCATTTTAACATAGCACAAGCTCACATTTACTCCCATAACCATTTCCGATGCATCCATTCAAAACTCATCTTTTGATTTTAAACCAAAACCCTAACTTCGTTCAAAATCACCTCAAATCCCAATACTTCTTACACATCAACAAATAACTAAGTTAAAACTCATAAAAGAGTGTAGAAAGTCCCTACCTCAAAGTTAGGGGATGAGCAAAGCAAGGTGGAAACTTCAACGACGTCGAAACCAAGTTTCAATTGGATCAAAACGAAGCTCTAGGAATGCTCTAACTTTTTTTCAAAGACACTAGGGTAGAGAACCCAGCGGATCTAGGTGAAAATATGGAGAGAGTGTGAGTTTTAGAGAGAAAGAGAGAGGGTCAAGATCTAAGGTTTTGAAATGTTTTTGAGAGAGAAAGAGATGAAAAAGTGATGTAAAAAGTGGATGTCATGAATTGATATACGCACAGTCCGCTCGAGCGTGAAAAGTGACGCTCGAGCATCAAACACAATAAGTTGTTCTGTTCGAGCGTAAAAAGTGACGCTCGAGTGCCAAGACACAAAACAAAAGGGCATTACCGCTCGAGCTCAAGAAGTGACGCTCGAGCATAGAATACATACATCCAATAGTTTTGCAGACAATAGACCAACGCTCGAGCGCAAGAAAGGCCGCTCGAGTGCCCACCCGCTCGAGCGTAGGAAATGCTGCTCGAGCATAGAATACACCCTCCCAGTAGTTTTGCAGACTTGCAAAAGTACTGAGAGTTTACAAAGCCCGCTCCAGTGCAAGAAGTGCTGCTCGAGCAGAGAAGCAAAATTCTGGACAACAAAAGTTTGAAAACTAAGCAACTAACTTGTTCCAAACACAACCACTACAATCCAACCACCCAATTTAAGGAAGAATAAAGGGGAAAAGACATGAATAAACATACGAAACTATGAAGCCCGAATCCAGAATACAAAATGGGTCGGGTCTAAACTAGAAACACTATATATAATACAAAATTGACACAGATAACATGTATAATAAAGAATTAGCTACGTATTTTAATATTATCTTTTATGTAACTCCATCAAATTTATTAAAAAGTATATAAAATAAGATTTCAAGACTAATATAAATTTTGTTGAATAGTCTATTTTAATAACTTTTTAATTTTTTACGAAAAGATGTACAGAAAAATAAAAAGATGATGTGACCTTAAAAAGATAAAAAGATAATAAGTATATTATTTTAGGTTAACCCAAACAAAGTATAATTGAAGATAATATATTTTGTCTACTATTTGAGTTAATTTAGTAAAAAATAATAATAACATATCATTTTTATAAAATAAAATTGAGTTGAAATTAAATATTCTTATTAATAATTTTATTAAATAGAAATTAGTTGTATTAAATTTAACTTGAGACAAAAAAAATAATTTTTTATACACTTGATTTTTTTAGTTGATAGATTTTTTTTTTTTTTTGACATAATAACATGTTAAAACGATAAAAATTGGACCAGGACTGAAAATGATACTATATGAAATAATAAACGATTTGAATTAATGTTGAGGCAATTCTAATATGAATTTGGAATGATACAATCTGAACATGATCCAACACGACATGACATGACATCCACTCCTAATTTCAATGATATATTATTTTGGGGCACTCAGGTTTTAAAAGTCCATTTTTGAAATTCTTGGGCCAATAGGCCGAAACATTTTTTTTTTTTGTTGCCAAAATGACATTATTTGTTCAAAAGAATATCTTTTTGTTCAAACTTTACCTGTTTATTTATCTATTCAAATGTCACTTATATGTACATGTGTCACCTATATATGCAAATTATTTGTTCAAATGTCACTTATCTATACACGTGTTCAAATGTCTAACTATTTGTACATGTGTCACCTATCTGTTTAATTTATTGTCACTAGTTACCACCACTGGCGATTTTTCCGACACCAACGATTTTTTCAATAACTTTTCAATGGGTGTCCTTATTACAAAAAAAAAAAGGAAAGATTAAATGACATATGGCAGGAATAACCCATTATTTTTTAAGATCTTTCGTATGTATCATTATTAAAATAATTAAATTTAAATAAGGACACTCGGGTGATAAATTCAAATTTAAATTTTAGTTTCCTAAAGGTCCACACACTAAAATATCATGTCACAAGTTTCTACAAAATGATGTAAATACCCATTCATACAAATCTATTGAAATTGACGTTGTTTGTCCATTTCAAACCATTTCTCACTCTCTCTCTCTCTCAAAACCCTAGACCTAACGAAAACACCATTGTAGCCCAACTGCATTATTAGAGCAGCGTCGGTGGAGGTGGTGGCATCGCTGACGGTGAAGTGGACCACTGAAAAATGCCACAGTAATTTGACCATCTGTAACTTTCTAGGTTCAATTCTAGTCCATTTTAGTCTCTCTATCTCGGCGATGGCGAAAAAGCGGAGGAGGAGAGTACCGGAGGTTCTATGGAGGCTATTCCACAACTGTGCTCGTACTCTTGCCGAGACCATCATCTCTTTGATTCCACCATCTCCGCCATCGCCTGAGTGTCGCTGTAAAGGATGGCAATGCCTCGGTTGTAGTGGTGAAGGCACCATGTCATTCCTTCTTAGGCTAGATGACCCTTCTGACTATCACTAACTCTTAACTCTGCATCGCTATCGTCTCCGACAATGCTACTCCTTTATCAACTTTCCATCCCGACTATTGTTCCCAAGATGAGGTCTCTCTCTGGGCTGGTTTAGTTTGTATCTCAAGATACAATTTTTGAGAAAAAATTTTAAAATTTTGTTTAGGTTCAAATTTTTTGAATTTTTTTTTCTAAAATCACTTTCTCTCTCCTACACATCAATCAATCACTTTTGCTCTCTCTTCTCTCCTTTCACTTTTTTTCTCACACATATCTATTCAACTATAAAAAAATATCAAATTGTCCCAAACTTCCAAATTCCAAAATTATTTTCAAAATATACAACCAAACAAACCAAAAAAATTTCTAAACTCTCTCCCCAAATATTTTTTTGAAAATTTATCTCAAAACACAAGCCAAACGCACACTCTACCTTTACTCTCTCGCATGAAACTTTGGATCTCCTTCGACCACGTAAGTCACATCCACCATCATCACCTCCACATCCACCGTTGCTGCAAAGAAGTTTCTGGCAAACGGAGATCTGTATATTGGCAGATTTGAGAAAAAAAAAGTATGGTAGATCTATACACTAGCAAATTTGTATATACAACATATATATATATATATATAATTGTATAGAGAGAAAGAGAGAGAAATATGGAGAATCAGGGAAAAAAAAAAAAAAAAAAAAAAGTTCACATAAGATGATGAGGTTTGAAGAAATAATTGTTTCTCTCTCTTTACTCTTTCACTACATTACATAGATAGGATCAATCTCTACTATTTGTACAGATAAAAAAAATGTAGAGATAAAAGATTGGACAGATAAAATTTGAACAAATAAAAGAAAAAATTAAACATATAGGAAAACATTAAACATCCAAAACAACCAAAGGACTTCTCACCAAACTATTTAATAAAATGTGGGTTTTTCACCAACAAAAAATATTCACTAGACCTAATGTATTAAACAATTATTAGATTGGACTTCTCAACATTTTCTTTTTAAATAAAAAAAATACATATAAAAATCAACCCATAATCGATCCTATAAAATAAATAAATAAATAAAAAGGATTAATTACATTTTATCCCTTTATCGTTTAGCTCAAATACACGTTACCCCCTTCAAGTTTAGAAATGTACATATAACCTACTTGTGTTTTGAGGTAAAGTGCAAAATTTAACTCTGTTAATAATTTTTGCACAAAGTCAATATTACTTTTATTTTTATTCTCAATTTTCTTCATATGCCATTATTATCATAACTTCCTCTCTCTAAAATTGGACTATCCACCCTTCTAACATACAACCATAACTCACAACAACAATCCAATCCCTTTACACTGTTTCCCTTCTAACCCAAGACATCCACTCTACGCCTGCTCCAAAGCAACCATCACCATCTTCAAGCGTATAACACTTTCAACAGCGAAGATTGTAGATTTGATTCACGAGGCAATGTAATTGTTGAAGAAAACATGAAGCCCATTGTTGTGTTATATATATATAATTTTTTTTTCTTCTTCTAGTAAAACTATCAATGTTATTAATTTTGTCAAAGTATTTTGTTATTTGCATTATGAAGCCTTGACTGAAGTACTTCTATTGGAATATGTCTTTAATTATAAAGTTCAAACCAATTACTCTCTTTTGTCTTGGTTGAAATTTGGTGAGCATTACAACAATTATAATTTGGGTATTTGGCTAGGAATATGTCTTCAATTATAAAGTTCAAACCAATTACTCTCTTTTGTCTTGGTTGGAATCTGGTGAGCATTACAACAATTGTAATTTGGGTACTTAGTTAAAAGTCAATTATTTTGGGTCATATCACCTTTTTATTTTTTTACATTTAAAATCAACTTCACAAAACAAGCCATTAAATCACTAATTTATTTGAATGAAATAAGGTTTTGGAAAAGATAATTTTGTGGCCACCATGTGGTGACTGTTTCTTCCAATTTAAATATATATATATATATATATCTGTGTGTGTGTGTGACTGTATTGTGTCAATAGGAAATTGTGAGAAGTGATGATGGTAGTGTTTTCATGAGAGGGGATGTGGCCATGGGTTGTGTGGCGGTGGCGTTAGAGCAGTGGTTCTGGGTTGGATTCTTTGTGATTATGGGCAATACACAAATTGTTGGTGATAAAATTAAGGGAACGAGGGCATTATAATAATTTTGTTTTAAAATTATATTCTTAATAATGTCACCATGTTTTTTAACTAATGTTGAGTTATTACACACTATTATCTATAACAGTTTCCATTAATTTTACACTTTATTTCAAACATGAGAGATTTATGCGTATATTCATAACTGAAAGAGTTAGTTTGTTTGGTTTCACTTTTCAAATTTTTATTTTCAGAAAATTAATTTATTTTTTTGTTTTTTGTTTGTTTGTTTTTTTTTTTTTGTTTTCATTGAATTTTTTAAAATATTTTAAGTATTTTCTTTTTAAATTTATAGATACACTTATCATAAATACGCTTTAAAAGTATAATATTTTTGATTTTTTTTAAAAAAAATTATTTAATACCAAAAATATAAAATTTAATATATTTATTCTTATGTATTTATTATTTTTAAAAAATTGAAACTAAACACAATAAATATATTTTTGAGTTATATTAAGGATTATTTACCAATAAATCCTACTTCAGAATATGTTATACCAAAATCCAGTCCCATTTTTTATCCTTTACACCACATAGTCCTACTGGTGGGTTTAGTTGGTCCCATTAATTCAGTTTTCCATATTTTGGTGTGGGTTTTTGACGGTCGTGCCCTTTTGGGGGTAACGTGGGAATATTGTGTTGTGGGTTCCGTTTTTGACTAATTCTGAGTATACATTCAAAAATGTTGGAGGTAGGGTTTTCGTGTTTCAATGTGTGTGCTGACGCGTGTGTGACATTCCGCAGAGGTTCGGAACATTGCAGTGTATAACTGGTACGTTTATTTCTCGTTTCGGGTCGTTCAACTTTGTTATTCATAGTTGGTATTTTACAGTGTGTTCTGTCTGTGATTTTCATGGTGTAACTTGTGTTGGTTGTTCCTCGGTTTGTGCCGATCATGGTGTTATTTGCGTCTGTGTGTTTTACACAGCAGTCGTTGTTGATGTCGCGTGCTGCTTTAATGGTGTTATTATTTCTTCTGTTTGTTAACACTGGAAACGAAGTGTCACTTCATCCCAACGGAAGATGCTTTGTTTGAGTGACGTACGAAAATGGGTTCCACGTTGGGGGGGAGTCAAATTTCCGGTTGTGTGTCTTGCCCAGTTTACGGCGTGTTTTCCTTTTCCCACCTGTTGTTACTGCCCCACTCATCAATTATTTTCTACATTCGCAGGAAGATGGACGACACAATTATGCTAATATGTTGTTACAGTAATGTCAACGCCGCTATTAATTTGCAAGTTCCATTTCGATTCGACGACGTCGTCCGTTCTGTGTGTGAAAAGTTCAAAGGGCTCACACCTGCCGAAGCCTGTTTTTTCTTCAAGATTCCCGGTTACAACAATTTCATATTGCAGAACGATGTTGATGTGGCGAACATGGTGTGCCTCGCACGGTCTTTTCAATTGCGATGCGTTGATGTACTAATTGAAATACGTCGCGCATGAGTCGGAGATAATGCAAACACCCAATTGCAGTCAGCTATCTGTGAGACGGCAGATGTGTTCGACGAGTCCGACGTCGATGACGAAGAGGATTTACTTGCTAATTTTTGCCCTCACGTTGACAAGGTGTTCTTGTCTGCCCAATGGGCTAACGGGATTCAATGTATTGGCCAAAGCTTTGAAGGTGGAGCGGACGAATTCCGGAGTGTTCTCCGCAAGTACGCTGTTGAATGTGGTTTCCGTTTTAAATATGTAAAAAACGATTCTGTACGAATCACAGCAGTTTGCACACTGAGGGAATCGAAGGGATGCATGTGGTCGGTACACGCACGCGTTTTGCATGCTAACGGATTTTTCTACCTCCGCAAATGGAATAAGGATCACATATGTGGCGTTGCTGTTCGGACCCCGAAAAACCCAAGGGCCGGTTCAGATTTAGTGTCAGACGTTATTTCTGAACGGGTACGTGACAAGCCACTAACGCGCCCCACAGATGTGGTGTACGACCTGAAAAAAGACTACGGCTTGGAGGTTAGCTACCGGGTTGCATGGTTAGGTGTCGAAAAAGCTCGTGGTGAGATGTTTGGTGCACACTCCATTTCGTTCGACCAATTGCGTTGGTACAGTTCCGTTGTCAATGAAACCAACCCTGGAAGTTATGTCAACATTGACTGTGACGAACACAACAACCGTTTCCTAAGGTATTTCATATCATTCAAAGCATGTATCGACGGATTCAACCATTGCCGTCCATTACTATTTTTGGATGGGACTTTTCTGAAGGGAAAATTCAAAGGTCATTTGCTAGCTGCCACTGCAAAGGATGGCAATCAAGGTACTGTTCTAACGTTGCCACAAAAACATTATAATTTGCACATCTATAAATTCATTTTCATGTACATTGACACAATGTTCCCATGCACATTCAATCAATCAAATCTTAACTGCTCTCACCAACACACCACCACCATATTTGTAAACTAAACTCACAATATCTCTTTCCAGGTCTTTTCCCTGTAGCCGTCGCGATTGTTGATTCGGAGAACACCGAAAACTGGGCATGGTTCTTGGGACATCTCGCAAATGTTGTCAATAGTCATAGAACCCTTACGTTTGTATCTGACTGACACGCAGGTTTATTGGAATCAATACCAATCATTTTCCCCACAGCCCACCACGCATTCTGTCTACAACATCTGCAGCACAACTTGCAACATAGGTTGCGATATGTCAACACTTCATACCGAGCGGGCATGTTGAGTAAGTTCCGAGCTTGTGCTTACGCACCTACCGTGTCTTCATTCAACAAATGCGTTGACGAATTTACCAAATGTGGACGTAAGGTTGTTCCATCGTTTTTAAAAGATTTACCCCTTCACTATTGGGCTAACGCTTACTTCCGGTACGTATTTCGATCTTCCTTATTGCCATTTAAACTCTTTTAACATTTACATACAATATGTCCACATCCACACTAATATCATAATTTTCCACAACCAGCGGTTCAAGGTACGGTGAGATGAGTTCCAACGCTGTTGAATCGTTTAACTCATGGATACGGGAAGCAAGACACCTACCAATAACTCAACTAGCTGACAGTATTCGAGTAAAGATTATGCGCCAAATGTCTAAACGCATAATCAAATCAAACGCGTGGCCCGGAGTTATTTGCCCTAAAATGGAAGCTCGTTTGGTTGAAGCGTACAATAAAGGTAGATCATGGATCGTCAGCCAATCCACTGACACAGTGTTCGAGGTCCACTCTTTCCCATCCGTCATGGTTGACGTTGACAAACGTACATGTTCCTGTTTCAAGTGGCAAATAAATGGATTTCCATGCTCCCATGCAGTTGTTGCTATTCGGAATAGCGGCCTCGACTTGTACGATCTAGTCGCTGATTTTTACCATGTCAGTGCTTACCGCAAATCATACCAACAAAACATACAACCCATTCCTACTGTGGAGAAACCATCATTCAATCCTGAGGATTTTGTCATCCAACCACCCACAGTAAAGCGACCACCCGGCAGGCCTAAAAAAAAAAGAATTCTGTCACAAGGCGAAGAAGCGCAACAGATTCGATGCGGCCGGTGTCAACGCATGGGTCACCACAATCGCACAACGTGCAAGGAACCAATTTAGCTTCGAAAACACACACCTACCCGCATTACATATTTTTTTTCAGTTCCCAACTGCTTGCATCTAAATAAGTGGGTATTCCACACCCACAACATACACTATCCTAGCAGTGAAGGTTACAACAAACTTTTCACATTTTACAGTTTATTAGCAAAATGTGAACATTTCATAATTCATTACCATTAATACTTATTTAACTTGTTGTATTTAACTTTTGTTACAACCGCATTTTCATTTTGTCTTCCCCCTTTTATTTTGAATATCCCATTAACACTGTCACTGTTTGATTACGAACAACCACCATTTAAACCTGTACATAACTCAAATTCTTACCAAACAATTTACATAATGCAGTCCATCAGTGCAGGTCGTTCTACTAAAACCACGACACCATTATTACCTTTTCAACTTTTTAATTCACTTTTCTACAAACTATATGTTATTCGAAACATTACTGTTTTACGTGTACGTTGTCACCGTGTTCAAATAGTAAAAATATCACACATACATATTGCGGCACCACAACTACCACGCGGACATATTTTTTTTTAAGCAACACAATGTCCCAATCACATAAAACCCCACACCCACACAATGGGACCCTGCCCTAAACAACTAAACACACACCACACACAATCACAACCAACACGCATGGTCAAACAACCTCCTACGTCTCCTCTACAAAACAATCACACATAAAGTGTGCCAAAAAAAAGTACACTTTTCATAACCAAACACATCAATCCAATTACCACATTTTAACCATAGGTCTTAAAGAAACATAACTACAGCATAACTATACTCATAAAAAATCAAAAACCAATAATGCATATTTCACCATAATGATGTCCACCAAAAAAAACAAAACCACAAACCACATTGAGTGTATCAGATCCTAATTTTCGTTTGCCATCTAATTGCTGCCCATGTTCTCCTTCAAACAATGCACCATCACTTCATTCCTTCAGGCCACGTGTTGGATCATTCACGAACGCCTTCACCATGTTTGCACGTAGAATGATGCAATTACTTCCGTGAAGCGAACGTTCCACGTCAGCCTTATGCACATACTGTCGCATAATAGCACACACAAGGACCCCACAATCAAGCCTGACCAAACAAAAAAAAGAAAAAAAAAATCAGCATCCAAACTTACATTACAAACAACCTCAACAAATACAATCCCCACATTCATGGTTCAGGCAAAAAACTTACGTCCCGGGTTTCTGTTGCGGACATTTTGTCACAGCTTCAAGTGTGCTGTTGAAATTCGCCCTTATGCTTTGCTCATCCAACCCGAATTCACGCAAAGTCTGTTCCATCACATCTGTCACACGTTCTTTCTGTGACAACTCACACAGAAACAACACAAACATTTCGTTAACCTAACCCAGACAGCAATCATATTATCACGAAACACAAAACAAATTTTACACTCAAATTCCATACCAGCAAAGTGGCTACACCGTAATGAACATCAACCCTGTCCCCACGCTGCCTCATCGGATTGTAATGTTTCCAAGTACCTTCTTCCGTATCATACACAACAAGTGTCCAGTGTCCATCATGACACATTGGGAAATGTATGAACCTACAATCGGTAGCCGCAGAGACATTGATTCGAACAAACTTCTCCCTAGCACGCACGTCTTCGGTTTTTATCATATCCTACACAATCAACACATCATGAAAAAAATACCACGACAAACAAACTAGATACTTTCACCACAAAACTACACAACTCACCAGACACACACTGCTAAAAAAATAAGACTTATCATCCAACCCGTCAGCCCCATACATCTTCACATGCTCGCTTTTCAGCAACTCAACATAACCGTCAATCACCTGCCAAAACCCACATACCAATTTAAAAAATTTACACCAAACACAAAAGCTACGTACATTGTCCCACAAATTTTCCCCCAACAAAACATCGGAAATAAATAATTTGCATCAAAATATAAACACGTCCTCACATTTCCACACACGGCACTCTGTCGTATGATGTTTTTCACATCAGTAAAATCCACCACCACACCAGCATATCTATCTTCCCACATTACCGCCCTACACACACCAACAAACATCAGCCCCCACAGCAATAACGACATCAAAACGAGTAATAATAAAACAAGAAAAAAAAAACATACGTACCGATCACCATGCCTATCATATCCTTGCTTGATTTTACACTTCTCCTCAACCGTCATCATCTTCCACACCCCCAACCGGTTGTTTATATCAAAGCCAGACCACTTACTACCCTTCACAACCACGGCATCCACATCAATAATTCCGCTGTGGGTAACAACATCATCACTTCTAACCACAACGCCCGCATCTGTGACAGACTTCTTATTACGCCCATTTAATATTGGGTACTCAAAATCCGGCAATTTTTTTTCCTGCCTAACTTTGTTTTTAATGTTACGCACAAACGAGGTTTGCCCCCCAGTCACAACTAAGCCATCATTCATATCACACAGATCAACTTTCAAATTACTACCAGCACATCTCCCACGTTGCTCACCAACCGAATCAAGAACATCGCATTCTATACTTGGACCCACAGCCTCGGTACACACATACTTGGGAGACATACCAGCCCTAATCGGCGACACATTGTACACAATTTCACCTCCACCTTTACCCCCATCATCATTACCTCCGTAACCGTCACGACGGACCTGCACATCCCGGAAAGCCTGCGTCACAACATGCACATCACGATCAGCGATTTGATCCTCAAGCACCAATAAACTCCTCCGCAACTCGATATTCTCTTTTTTCAACTTCTCCACCTCGTCATTCTTAATTCCCAAAACACACTCAAAACCCCCTACAATGTTCACTGCTTGCGACTCCAGCTTTCTTTTCAAACCATCAACTTCTCCCTCAAGCAATGCAATCATTCCATCTTTTCTTTTATTCTTCAATTCCAGTATAGCAATTGCATTGATATATTCATCAACTCTACTGCCTTTCACTCCCTCACTGTTATTCCCAAATACAGAACCGCGTACCACGTCTGCCGCATTTCCACCCCCTGGGGATCCTACTTTCTGCCCTTCCCACGAACTGCACTCTTCTCGTACAACTCCAAACCCACATTGCAGGTCATCCGTGTGCATTGCATCACAGTTTCCTTTGTCAATACCTTCACCACCTTCCACAAAAGCATCATCACCCCCAACACAGTCAACTACATCTGCCTGCACATCTCCAAACATGACAACATCCGCACCCAACATTTCACGTTCATATTCAAACGACCTAAGTCGGTCCACTTTAACCTACGCAGTCACAAACATAATTCCATCACGAATTGTACAAAAAAAAAAATTCAATACAAAACCATTAAAATAACACCCACACCCAACCTACATACCTGAAAATTAACTGGGCCAAACAGATCGACCCACTGACCTTTGACCAGCAATTTCCCAATGTCCCATTTCATGAATCTGGGAAACATGTTCTCCGTTTGTGGCTCAATTATTGTCGAGTGTTCACATAACCAATACTAAATAAAACAAACAAGAAAAAAAAACACATCAGCCAACTAATATGTCATTCACCCATGTTCGTCACAACTAAAAATTACATTGACCAGTCACATACCAGAAACGCAACCACGCATCCTGTCACCTTCCACGGCATTTGATGGAACTCCTTCACAGTCCCCATCAGTGCTGCCACTATCGCGCCAGTCCAGTCGTACACCCTCACTGTGTTCAAATCATTCATATAACGAACAAATGCCCAACTGATTGTCTCGCCTGAATTAGAGAAGAACAGTTTGCCACAAATGTACAAACCCAATAGTTTTTGCCACATCTCTCCTCATCTTGCTTGGTCCGCCCTTTAACAGCTTCATAGAACAAACTTTTCACAAGTTTCGATGTTAACCGAGACGTGTCACGACACCTGCGCTGAATAAAGTCTGTCACTGGTCGTTGACCCGGGGATAAATCCAGCCTCCTCTTCCCGCATTGCAAGCCAAAAATCAGTCTCACATCACTGCTAGCAAATTTCAGACTCGCCCCTCCAATGTGAAACGCATTATCACGCGCATCATAAGTTTTTATGATTTTAGCAATCAGATCATCACACTTTCTGAATTCATTGTGTTTCAACTTGTTGACGTGGATCGCCTCGATCATAATCCAAAATGGTGTTCGCTTTAACTGGTTCATATGTGCCTCTGTCAGTTTCACAGAACTAACAAGTTTAATTATACCAGCAACGTTTGACCTGTAGTTGATCCTGGTGTGTGCCAGCCGCTGTGGGGAGAAGTTAACTTTACTAACATTGCGTCCCACCGTATTACGCACAACTTTCGCCTGTTTGAAAAGGATGCGTCCCTCCATTTTCACACCTACATTGTGTGGCTTCGACCCGGATGCTGCCTCAACCCTTCGTTTCTCGCACGAACGAGTCCACGGACTGCGCACCGTACTGCTATCTGTAACACCAGAGATTAACTAATTAATCAACTAATCCAACTACTGCATCAAGAAAATAACTCCACACAGCCAACCCCCATACCAAAATAAAGAACAAATACAAAGAATCATACTGTACAACATTAAACCAACATCGCACTCCCACTAAACAAATGACCTAATACTATCACATCAGATAACATTACTTAACCAAACACCCACACACACACACACGTACCTACGACCCATCCATAATTCAGCAACATTTCACACCAACATGTGTCCCCACCAACCAATACCATAACAAAATATAATCTAACCCTACTCCAGTCACACGGCACACAACACAACAAAAAACAAATAAAAAAAAAAACACACCCAAACCTGCTGTTTAACCCTACTCCCACTCACACAGGAATTAAAAAAAACAAAACATGTCCACACACAATTGACAAATAAGCCACCAAAACACAGTCCATAACAACCACACACACCCCAAAACCCAAAACGCACAGCATTATAACTCCATGTTTTCATAAAAAATGTTAAACCACACATACACACAAACACCCAACCCACACAAATAAAACCCTATACTCGAGAATCAGACGTGGTCCCCAACAAAAAAAAAAATGACGTGGTCCCCAACCACACCAACAAACCCTATAAACAACACATACACACAAACACACAAGGGCATACAAATCCCAAACCTCAAAAAAGTCTTACGCTGGGCCACACCAAGCACCACCGTCCCACAAACAGACAAAATTAAAACCTAAAACGCCCACCACACATCAGGCAGGACAATAAAACCACATAATCAAAAAACATACAACTACTAAACACACACCCACACACATGACACTTATTGACTCATCACCATTAATAAGCATAAGGAACGGAATCAAAAGGGAAACCACATAAACACAACTAACCACATTACGAAACACAAAAACCAACATAAGAATATACAAACACGTAACCCATCCCGTCCATGACTGCACTATGTCACAGCACCGTTGACGGATTAGTAGTCTTTCGTTTCCTGTATCGCACACTTCTGCCAACGTCACACCGTCCGATCGCCACACAGCTCACTCGTCAAAATGTAGGGTTTCACACAATAGACAACCACAGCAGAACGACTGATCACATATAAATGGACAAATCGGGTCAAAATTGTTACCAGGTTGCAGGTGTGTGGGCTAGGCCGTTTAGTCCCAAACACACAAACGCAGCCCAACAACAAAAAGCCCTTACAGCCTTTTATACATTTGTGACGCCCCTTCTGTGTATCACGCGCAAGAAAAAACAAATTAACCACACACGCACGTGGCTAGCCACTCGCCTCACCCCAATCTTGCATCACCCAGTCGAACTCATTAACGGTCAAATAGGGTTATTTACGTCCCTAACAATCTTCTGGGACTAAACGGTTCAAAAGAATAAAAATGGGGATCAATTGGTACATAAAATCTGATTATGGGATTTATTGGTAAATCTCCCTTAAATTAAACTAAAACAGGTAAAATATAGGGCCAATTTGAGAATTTAGTTAAAAGTCAAATTTTAGTTTTGGGTAAATTACACTTTTCTCCCCTGAGGTTTCTAAAAAATATAGGGATCTCTCCTGTGGTTTTAATAATTACAGAAATCTCCCCTACTTTAACTGACAATATCCAGATTCCCCCAATCTATTAATTTTGCACAAACGACGTTATTTTCTATACTCAAAATGACCATATTACCCTTTTATTTGAGCATGAAAAGACGAAAAAACCCTTTGATTCCTCTCTTCAGTATTCAACTTTTTTTTTTTTGTGCTCTTCATCTCATCAGATTGAAACGCGCGAGAGAGAGAGAGAGACAGAGAGAGAGACAGAGAGAGAAGACCCATCAATGGGCAATGGAGGTAGCAGAAGAGTCGAAGTTGCAGTGCTGGTGTAATGGAGGTAGATTAGTTGTTGAGATGGGGCGATGGAGGGAATGGTAGGCTGCTACGACACAATGGATAAAGAGAGATGGTGCAATAGCGATGGTAAAGGCAAAGTAGGACTGGACGACAACAATGAAACTGAAAGAGTTGGGTTTCTAATTGCAAGTATTTCCAAACATCACTGTGTTCAAAACCCAAGCACACCAACCCCCCCTCTCTCTCTATATATATAGATGTGTGTGTATTTGTCTTTGTTTTTTTTTTTTTTTTGTTGCTAATTTAGTATAAGAAAGTTGAAAATTTTGCTTTAGATCATTGGGGTGTACATTCCAAATTGCTATTTTAGTATAAGAAAGTTGAAAATTTTGCTTTAGATCATGGGATGTAGATTCCAAACACCATTAGATTCAAAATCCAAAGGCACCAATCCTCTCTCTCTATATATATACATATTTTGTGTATTTGTATCTTATTTTGCTAATTTAGTGTAAGAAAGTTGAAAATTTTGCTTTAGATCATTTGGGTGTAGATTCCAAACACCATTGGGTTCAAATCCAAAGGCACCAATCCTCTCTCTCTCTCTCTCTCTCTCTCTCTCTATATATATATTTTGTGTATTTGAGTCTTTTTTTTTTTTGTGTGGCTAATTTAGTGTAAGAAAGTTTAAATTTTTGCTTTAGATTAGTTAGTGTATGTTAGGTTTTTATTCTTGACAACCCCGTTTGGACAAAACTCCTTTCAGATGTATTTATTTTTGCACTTTTTATTTCAGTGAGGCTATGAGTTTATTAGATGCAAATCCAAACCCGAATCGAGCCATGCAGAGAAGTTTATGATGTTAATGCTTTCAAGATTGCCACTTCGCTGATTATTACGGGGTCGAGCTGCCCCGGTCAGCTCGCGGCCGAAGCAAAATGCAAAATTGCATTCAAAATTGCATGTCTGTCATTGGTCGCTTCGAGCCAAGAAGAGCTCGCTTGAGCGAAGGTTTGCTCGCTCGATCCAAGGAGTTCTCGCTCGAGCCAAGGATTGCATCCATACAAAAATCTGAAAGAGTGTATTCCATACAAAAATACACTCCTCGCTCGAGCCAAGAAAAGCTTCGCTCGAGCGAGCCTCAGAATCCGGATTTCTCAAGGAGTTTGTTTTCTTCCTAATCTAGGATTACTTTTGGTTCTCTATAAATACTTGGTTTTCTCCCAAAACTAAGGTATTCATTGAACTTCTCCAGATCTTCTTTTTGGTTCTTAAGGTTTATATCTGGGGATATTTTGTTTGTTTTCTTTGATGTTTTTTTGAGTCTTCAACTCATGGTTTAAAGAGAGTACATCAAAGGTTTATTTGGTATACACAAAAGAGAGAGTTGTTCTTCAGTTGTGGATTCTGAAGAATTCGAGCCGGAAGCTTCGGTAGATTCTGGAGTGGCTCATCAAAAAGATAATTCCCGTGGTGAAGATGGGGTTGGAAGAGGCACATAGAGGTTGGTTCAATTAGGCATTGTGGATTTGCTAGATAATTGAGAGTATACCTGTGTAATTCCTTTAATTCTTCTTAGTGGATTGTCTTTGTGGCAGTTGCCCGTAGTTTTTTGATCACAGTTGGAGGTGTCCAATAGTGGTTTTTTCCACGTAAAAATCGTTGTGTCTCTTTCTCTTGATTGTTGATTGGGATTGTTATATTCTGCTTAAAATTGATACATAATCACAAATCAACATCTAGGAGGTTTCTAGATTTTTCAGTGTAGATGTAGAATGTGCTCTGTAATGTTTAATTTTTTATTTGTATATATTTGTGTATATGGTTGTTGGGAAAATGTTTAAAGAGAAAACAATGAGTTATTGGAAATCCAAACAAGTTCCTATTCTTTGCTGGAAATCCAAACAATGAGTTATCAAGTTGGATATCCAAACAAGTTCCTACTCTTTGTTGGGTTTTAATTCTTTGCTAAAAATCCAAACAAGTATATATGTATATATATAAACATAGATATGTTAAACAAATTGTTCCTATGTTTATATATTTGTATGCATATATGTATATATATCTGTTAGAAGAAAAAAAAAATTCTTCCCATGTTTGAATGTGTGTACATATAGACATATATCTATCTGTTAAACAAATTTAGAAATTAATTTAATTTTCTTTGCTAGAAATCAAAATATGTTTGCATGTGTTTATATACTTGTATTTGTTTTATATATATGAGATTTGAAAAATCAATTGAACTGGGTATTGCTTGTTTGAATTTGAGTATTGATTTTTCTCAACAAGACATTTGAGGGCATTATGAACATTTCAGCATATATCTTTGCTGACATTAGCAATTTTTGTTAGTTTTGTAACGATAGCCCAAAATGGGAGAATCTTGATATTGTCAACGAAAGTAGGAGAGATTTTTGTAATTATTAAAATCATAGGGGAGGTTTCTTGTATTTGTTAGAAATCTCAGGAGTGGTAAGTGTAATTTACCCTTTAGTTTTTAATCTATTTAAGTCGCATCACTTATATACTTATTTATACTCCATCCGTCCCAAAATATTGGTCCCTTTTGGGGAATTCAACTTTTTTTGATGGTATAATTATTACATTTCAACTTTTTTAAATTTCCAAAAAAAACCCTTTGATTTAAATTAAGGTCAAAGGAGTACTAATAGTGTATAAGAAAATCTGTCCAAAAATTTTGGCTGCAATTTGCGATGAATCAAACCAATTAAGCGGGTATCTAAATAAAATTTGAAAGTTTCCCTTTCAATTTAAAATTCCATGAATAGAAACTCTTCTTCACACAAAGTCAAACTCTTCTGTTTTACTCCTATACCAAATCTACTCCTTTTCTTTCCTATATCTCATCAACTCTTCCAGCTTATTGTCTCATGTTTTCATCTTTAAATGTTGATCCATGTTAATCCATCATGGATTCTATAATTGAGACTTCCTTGTTGTTTGTTCCCTGTTCCTCTTTCTTGTGTTCATCATAGAACAAAGAAAAATCTGACAAATCATCTACGCCAATCAATTTTTGAAACTCTGATTGTACGGGGACGAAATATCCAGTGCTTTCCGTACTCCTTGAACTCAAGCTTCACGTGACGGCGTCTATCCTGGAAACAGAGAAACGGTGAGCTGCCCGGCGGTGGGTTGCCGGATAGACCCTCCGACGATCAAGTCAGGACACTTGAGGAAGAAGAATACCGATAGGGAGAGAGAAAGGAGAGAGAATGGTTCAGATAGCATACCTCCAACATTCATCTTCCCCTCTTTTCTAGGCTGGCCATGC